>PQXP01000329.1:0-29792 GCA_002973495.1 Apiotrichum akiyoshidainum | reverse complement strand
GGGATTCAGTGTATCACTGGCGTCTGGATATCTGTATACATGCCAGTCTGTCTCGCCGTCCGCTGGGGGGTTGTTGTTATTTCCGTGCGTTGCATGGTTCGAGGTCTCTAATCTGTAATCTGCAATCTGTAATCTGTTAGAGAGCGCGTGAGTGAAACAGTTTGTGAGCGCTGGTATCGTCAGAGGAGCGAGGGGCGGGTGAAACTGATACCTCCCATAGTGCTGCCGTCGTTTCAATGCAGCACAGCTGCTTGGCCCATGGATCACCCAGGCGCCAGCCAGGGTGGGAGATGCAGAGAAATGTACGCATTGTTAGTCGGGCAAATTGTGACGGCCGAATATGGCCGTGGCTATTTAATGACGTGGCATAGTCTTGGTGCACACGGACTTCTCGGCTTAGGTCGGGCGAGGGCGAGAGTGAGCAGTATCGGCCAACGTCATTTCTCCTGCCGACCAACCACAATGAGCGTTTTGTCAAGCATCGAGGTGATGGTTTGCTGGAGGCACAGCCTGGGTGCAAAGTGGTCACCTGGGTGGGTCCCTCTGCAACCTGGGCCGTGGTTATTCAAAAGCTCCACACATCTCGACCACAGAGTTGCCTCTCTTTTCTCCTCATCTCACCCCTCTTTCTATCCTAAAAGCCAACCGAGGACTCGACTGTCACAGGTCCGAACACCTTTGTTGCACTCCCCACCGTCCTTTTGCCCAGCATGTCTCGCGCCACCTCGTCGCTCATCCGCGGCGCTCGCTCCATGGCGACCGTCCGCTCCACCATTGGTGAGACCAAGGTCCCCATGAGCAACCTTGAGTCTGGCAAGTTCATCAACTACCAGCGCATCGAGGACAACCTCGCCGTCGTCCGCGCCCGGTGAGTACATGCAGATAGATGGCCGGTCGTCGTCGGGTCAAGTGGGGAGAATCTAGGAGATTGCGGGAAAACCTCGGCCAGTAGCCGGAAAAGGGGCGTGGGCAGTTGCTTTCGCATACGATACCACCTCCATGCAAGCCTGCAGCCCCCCGAGATCCCAGCCGGGTCTACACGTAGCCATCGTTTGTGATCTCGGCGGTGTGTATGTGTGCTTGCCGTTGGCTTGCTGGCCGATCTACCCGGTACCACATGACCCCCGGCGCATGACCGGGCGTTGCGATGACATTGTACCTTGTACTGACCCTGTCTTAGCCTCAACCGCCCCCTCACCCTCGCCGAGAAGATCGTCTACGGTCACCTCGACAACCCCCACGAGCAGGAGATTGAGCGTGGTGTCTCTTACCTCAAGCTTCGCCCCGACGTGAGTATCTCGCACCCATATGCATTCTACGGCCTTTCATTGGGTAAACCCTCAGGGTAGTGCCATCACCCTGCGACATCCTATCGCACCCACTAACATCCACAGCGCGTTGCTTGCCAGGATGCCACCGCCCAGATGGCCCTCCTCCAGTTCATGTCGGCTGGCCTCCCCGAGACCGCCGTCCCCTCGTCGGTCCACTGTGACCACCTTATCCAGGCTCAGGTCGGTGCCGACAAGGACCTTGCCCGTGCCAACGACCTCAACCGTGAGGTCTACGACTTCCTCGCCTCGGCCTGTGCCAAGTACGGCATTGGCTTCTGGAAGGCCGGCTCGGGTATCATCCACCAGATCATCCTCGAGAACTACGCCACCCCCGGTCTCATGATGATCGGTACCGACTCGCACACCCCCAACGCCGGTGGTCTCGGTATGATTGCCTGCGGTGTCGGTGGTGCCGACGCCGTCGACGTCATGGCCGGTATCCCCTGGGAGCTCAAGGCCCCCAAGGTCATTGGTGTCAACCTTACCGGCAAGATGTCGGGCTGGACCACCCCCAAGGACGTCATCCTTAAGGTTGCCGGTATCCTCACCGTCAAGGGTGGAACCGGTGCCATCATCGAGTACACTGGTGCCGGTGTTGACACTCTCTCGTGCACTGGTATGGCCACCATCTGTAACATGGGTGCCGAGATCGGTGCCACCACCTCGGTCTTCCCCTACAACGACAAGATGGGCGGCTACCTCAAGGCCACCAACCGTGCCGCCGCCGCCGACTACGCCCAGGCCTTCAAGCACAACCTTACCCCCGACGCCAACGCCGAGTACGACCAGGTCATTGACATCAACCTCTCGGAGCTTGAGCCCCACATCAACGGTCCCTTCACCCCCGACCTTGCCACCCCCATCTCCAAGTTCGCCGCCGAGGTCAAGAAGAACGGCTGGCCCGAGGAGCTCAAGGTCGGACTTATCGGCTCGTGCACCAACTCGTCGTACGAGGACATGTCTCGCTCGGCTCACATCGCCAAGGAGGCTGCCGCCCACGGCCTCAAGGCCAAGGCTGGCTTCACCATCACCCCCGGTTCGGAGCAGGTCCGTGCCACCATTGCCCGTGACGGCTTTGTCGACACCTTCGAGGGCATCGGTGGTGTTGTCCTTGCCAACGCTTGTGGCCCCTGCATTGGTCAGTGGGACCGCAAGGACGTCAAGATGGGCGAGAAGAACTCGATCATCACCTCGTACAACCGTAACTTCACCGCCCGTAACGACGCCAACCCCGCCACCCACGCCTTCGTCGCCTCGCCCGACATGGTCACCGCCATGGTCATGGCTGGCTCGCTCGCCTTCAACCCCCTTACCGACTCGCTCAAGGGTGCCGACGGCAAGGAGTTCAAGTTCTCGGAGCCCAAGGGCTTCGAGCTCCCCCCCAAGGGCTACGACGCCGGCGCCAACGTCTACCAGGCTCCCCCCGCCGTTGCCGAGCGCGCCAACGTCAAGGTCGCCGTTTCGCCCACCTCGGACCGTCTCCAGCTCCTCGCTCCCTTCAAGCCTTGGGACGGCAAGGACATTATTGACGCCCCCGTCCTTATCAAGGCCCAGGGCAAGTGCACCACCGACCACATCTCGGCCGGTGGCCCCTGGCTCAAGTTCCGTGGCCACCTCGAGAACATCTCGCAGAACTGCCTTATCGGTGCCATCAACGCCGACAACGGCGAGGCCAACAAGGTCCTCAACCAGGTCACCGGCGAGTTCGGCGGTGTTCCCCAGGTCGGCGCCTACTACCGCGACGCCGGTATCCCTTGGGTTGTCGTTGGTGACGAGAACTACGGTGAGGGTTCGTCGCGTGAGCACGCCGCTCTTGAGCCCCGTTTCCTCGGTGGCCGCGCCGTCATTGTCCGCTCGTTCGCCCGTATCCACGAGACCAACCTCAAGAAGCAGGGTATGCTTCCCCTCTGGTTCAACAACCCCGCCGACTACGACCTGATCACCGGCTCCGACAAGCTCTCGATTGTCGGCCTTGACAAGTTCGCCCCCGGCAAGAACCTCACCATCAAGGGCAAGCGCGCCGACGGTTCGGAGTACTCCTTCGAGGTCAAGCACACCTTCAACGACGGCCAGATCGAGTGGTTCAAGGCTGTAAGTACACGAGCTGCTGCTCAACGAAGAGATTAGCTAACGCGCACAGGGTTCGGCTTTGAACAAGATGAAGGAGCAGAAGGCGTAAGACTTAAAACATGTATAAACCTATATGATATGCAGCAGTAGTTCTCGGAGATGAGTTCTCGGATGGATCGATGGAGGGTAACTGCCACATGTTACCCCCATTCCAATTTTCATTTTTTCGCTCCTGTTTACCCTGTTACAATACTTACGTAAAATAGCACAGGGTAGGCAGGGCGAGGTAGTGGCATTTCCATTCACGTGAGGGATGACATCTGGCGCGATATGTCGAGCACACATCTGGTGGTTGCTCCAGGGTCGCATCTGGGGTCGCCGTGTGCGTCCCGCAACCGCTGATGATAGCCGGTACACCATCCCAGGACTATGCGGCCATATGTTGATGTTCAACAGCCTCGTGCACGGGATGGTGGCGAAGCCGCAGACCGTTCTGACCGCGCACAGCGGATACATCGGAAAATGACAGTGTCGTGGCCCGCAATCAATGGCGTCGGTGTAAGTAACAGCATGCTCTACCAAGGAATAGCAGGAACGATGGAAAGAATGGTATGGGGGAAAACTAAGGCATCATGAACTACACGACGTCTGCTCATGAGTGTCTAACCGAACTATGTACACTGGAAGGTACCGGCGGCTTCTGCCACAGTGTACATCAATCTCATCATCCAACCCTCCAAGCCGGAGGGGCCCTTTGCCTGCGTCCTGGTCTGAAGCCGAAGCGGGGTCACGATACCGTCCGTACTCCACGTGCAGCGCAGCCTTATGTCGGCGCGGGGAGCTTCGGGCAGTGGCTGCGGACCCGCCGAAGTTTGGCGGCCCCTCTGAAGCAACACAAACGTCGCCGGTCCAGGATGCCGCCACCGAACAGGTAGTCAAGGAAGAGGTGCGTTTCGAACACGCCGCCGACGATGGGCATGATGAGGGGATCTTGGGTGCAGAGACCGACGGGAGCGGCTGGTTCGCAGTGCTGACGCGTAGGGCAAGGCTCTCCTTGCTCCTGTCAATATCGGCGCCGGCGGCCGTCCTTCCGACCGATTCTTTGGAGGCGAGAAGTTTTAGAACGACCAGGTTGATTACGAGAACCTCGCCTCCGTAGTCTTCTCCCCTATTGGCTCCCTTGGCCTCTCTCCCAGTAGGAGCTCACGAGTTGGTGTTGGAGCCGGTGTGTAGGCGAAGGTGGTGAGGAAGGATAGGCGAGGTAGAGTAACTGGATGATGGGTGGAAGAGGCATTGGGCTGAGGAGACGTGCAATTTACATGAGGGGTAGGGGGCACGCATCCAATTCGCGCCAGGTCGCCCACCCGTTGGGGCGCACTCTGCATGAGCGCATGAGAAGTTGTTTTGCCCTCTTATAGCAGAACAGCCACCCCAAGCGATGCAGTCTGTCCTCTGGACTCAATAGACCAACCAAAAGGTTTTCTCTGCTCGTCTGCTTGACTTGCCGCAACTACTCGTCCCACTAGGAAAAAAAAAAAAAAAAAAACAGGCACGCACATGCGAGTGGCGCAGCCTCCGTCACCAGCAAGAGCGGCCTCAGTGAGGCATTGGGCATTTCTCAGTATGATACTAGAGCTCGTGTGAACTCTGCCAGGCTGACATCATCCACCTAAAACAGAAATGAAAAAAGAGCCAAAGTTACACCAACCTCACATCCAAGGGTGTGGCAGGGCCCATTCTCCTACAACACCCAGCGTAGGCAGCATCTCCAGTCCGAACAACCAGTAAGTACCAGAACCTACTGCTGCTCAGTGACTTATAACCACAGTTACCTTACGGTGGTGGCCGGAAGGATGCCCATGACTGTGTTTTTACGAATACAGCGCCCACATGATGTCGCATTTCGACAACAAGCTCTACCTCTGCGGGGACTGACAATCCAACATACAACATACGCTCCCACTGACTGCCCAACGTACCATGCCTCGACCTGTACCCCATGTGACATTATACAATATTTGGAACCAAGGATGCGCTGCGGTGACTGTTCCAAGGCGAGAATAGCTGCTTGCGAGTCAGGTCGAAAGTGAGGGGAGCGTGAGACGTCAGCACGTTCACGATCACAGAGGACCTTGCACCACGCACTTTGGGGCCACGAACTGATAGTGAGGGGCCAGGAGTAGCGACTGGGGTGGACACGGCGAACCTCACCCACTCTTTCAACGACTGCGATGTCGACGTTGGATCCTATCGGTCAGTGCGGAGCTGGAGGCAGGGTTCAGGTCTCAGTACAAGAAGGAGGGCGTGCTGTTCATGACCGAGAGCAAACGTGCCATTGCTGATATACGGAGGGCCACTGGTACCCTTGGACTTGGTACACGGATAGCAATCATCCCGAAAGCAGTGGCAGCGATACCACGGCGCCAGAGGACACTCGAGTAAGTGGGTATGTGTGGACCCTTGTCATTCCAAACATACAGCATTGTCGTTCTCCACTTTAGGCGCTCTACCCATTATCTGAATCTCGGGCATCACCCCCCCTCCACGCAGGTAGGGCCAGTGTTTACCACGACAACCCGTCATGGGCGCTGTTGCCGACCCACCGACCGCTGGAAGGTTTGAAGCTCGCTCCATGCTTGGCCCTCTGGGGGCTACCCATCGGCCTTTGGCTAGTTGCGGACCACTGAGCCGCGACATGATGCTCGCTTCTTTTGGACTGATGACTCTGGGGCGGGGCCGAGTTGCCCCGCCGCCCAGTCGGACTCCGAGGCAGATTCGTGCTTGCTGATTACAACGCGGCGCCATAGTGAGGTTCAATGCATTGGTACAAATCAAAAGGCTTGTGGACGACTACTCGTCCGTGTCGTGCATGTCCACTGGCCACTGGATTGCTCAGCATCCATGAACAAAGTCCGCGCCAGTCGGTCCCTGATAATCAGCTCGGGAACCTCACGGAATTGACGATTCCTAACAACTACCCGCGAAATGACGGTTCCCCAGCGGAATGACGATACGGTAGATGTATGCGTCAGCTGAAAGCGTGCGAGAGTTCGTTGTCAATTATCAATCCCACCCACCCATGACAGCCGCATGGCGGACATCACGTCTGTTGTCGTTATAACAAGGACCGCTGGGATGGCATCACCATCATCATCCCCATCATCTCCCGCTCCAACATCCCTCCACCAAAACATGCCCGTCTACGTCATTACTGGAGTGTCCAGGGGTATCGGTGTAAGTTGGGCCAGCACGCACGGGACATTCTGACACGCAAGTTTGAGTTTCTCAAGCAGATCTCTGCCGACCGGGCCAACACTGTCGTTGGTCTTGTGCGCGACAAGGCCGGGACGGAGAAGAAGGTTGCCGCCGAGCTCGGCGACAGGCCGAACGTCCACATTCTCTCCGCCGACCTCACAGAGTACGCGACGCTGCAGAGGGCGGTTGCCGAGCTCGAGGCACTTGGCATTACCAGTGTCGACTATGTAGTCGCGAACGGCGCGGCCGTTACGCAGCTGGACTCGTACGGGCCCATTGGAGACTTGTGCGTCGACTCTGTTGGCACGAGCTGACGCGCCAGGAGCGACAAGCCCGACCAGGTGGATGCCGTCTCTATCGATCTGCTCAAGACCAACGTGCTGGGCAACATGCACCTATTTGAGTTGCTCCTGCCGCTGGTGCGCAGGGGCTCGGCCAAGAAGGTTATCGCCATCTCCACAGGCATGGCGGACCTCGACCTGATCAACAACTACGACGTCGAGCTGGGATCCCTCTACTCTGCCTCCAAGGCTGCCCTGAACATTATCGTCGCAAAGTTTAGCGCACAGTACAGAAAGGAGGGCATCCTGTTTATGAGCGTCAGCCCCGGCCTCGTCGAGACGGGCCACTTTGCGAATGGTACGTCCAGGGGACCACATGTGGCGCTGACAGCAGCTACCGAGGAGCAGCTGGCTGCCGTCCAGACCCTCGGCGCAAAGCTGCAGGCGTATGCCCCGCACTTTTCTGGGCCCATGACGCCGGAGGAGTCAGTCAAGCACGTCAGGGCGACCTGGGACAAGGCGAGCATTGAAGGAGGGTTCGGCGGCGCGTTCGTCTCGCACCTTGGAAACAAGCAGTGGGTATAGTGCAGCCCCTTACCGCAGTGTGGCCATGCCTCCCTTTCTGAGCTGGAACTACACTATCAGGGGCGCATGTTCATACATTACATAGTTTGTGGCTATGGAGGTTCGATTAGTTAGCGCTGCAACAGAGTGGAACGGCCGTCTCTATGTCTAGGTAGTTGCTCTATCATATGTACCAGTATTAACATTCTCACGCGGCAGGCTGCGAGGGGACCTTGTCAGCCTCGGCGGGCTTTTCGTTCGCCGGCTGGGCCTCGGTTGAGGCCTCAACAACCTCGGCAGCGGCGTCGACCGCGGCAGCGGCGTCGCCCTCGGCAGTGGCTTGGACCTCGGCAGCGTCGACCGCGGCAGTGTCTTCCTCGGACGTCTCAATTGGAATCTCGACGCTGGCGGCCTCTGGCTCCGCCCCCTCGACAGCCTTGATCTCCGCCTCGGGGCCCGACCACGTCTCGCGGGCAATGGCCCAGTACCGCTTGGGGTCTGTCCTGGCGTGCGCGACGTGCGGGCTGCCCTTGAACATTTCGCTGCGGACCGCAAACCCGGCCTTTTCCGCATCGCGGATATTGCGCTCGACGTCCTTGTACGCAATGAGCGCGTCCGCGTCGCTGTAAATGTACGTCCTGCGGACCTCGGTGCCGAGCCACTTTCCCTGGTTGAGGCTCGCGGCGGAGCGCCCGAGCGGGCCGCGCGGGACGGGTGGTGTTCCGCGGCGGCGCGCGACCCACGCGAGGATCTTGTCGCGCACGGAGAGGGTCCAGAAGAGCGTGCAGAGCGCGTGCAGCGCGGGGGCGAGCAGGCGGCGCAGCCAGCCGTTCGGGGCGGTGAGCGAAAAGGCAGTGTACGTCGCCTTGTACCGGAACATGCCGGGCGTCGAGTCGAGCACGAGAGTGTATGCCGGCAGGCGCGGGAGCTGGGCGCGGATGCGCGCCAGCATCGTGTTGCCGCCGTTGGACCACACGTGTATGAGGAGCTTGGGCGCGGTGGCGAGCGTTGTTGAGGACGAGGCCGAGGCCGCGGTCGAGTCGCAAATGTCCGGGAACGAGGCGCGCACAATGTCGGCGGCGGTGTTGACCTCGTGAGAGGCTGTGCGGGGCCAGAAAAAGTCGCTGGGCTCGGACCGCACGATGAGGATGGACGACTGCGGGTAGAGCTTGCGGTACGGCTCGGCGTACTTTTGGATATGGCTCGCGGCGGCGCCCATCCATGTCGAGAGGAGGATGAGCTCCGGGGCCGGGCCCGCCGCCGGCGGCACGGCTGCCGTAGCCGAGGGTCGGTAGAGGTACACTCGGCGGGACACCTGGGTGAGCCAGGCCAGAGGCGCGGCGGAGGGGGCAACGGACATGGTGGGCGAGTTGGGTGCAGTAGCCGTCGCGGACCGAATGTTCAGAGGGGTGAGTAGTGAGCGAGTGTGTAGTGAGCAAGTGTACAACGTCAATGTGGTCCCAGTTGTAGAAGGTCTAGGGGCGGCTTCGGGCACTTGTGGTGAACTTTGAGATGGACTGCGGCTAAACAAACTTCGGCGACCGAATCCCGGTTTCGCGGCTTTGGCCGGCAAGTCGCAGAGCTGGACCTAGGCCGAGTTCCTGAAACGCCGATCCTCTTGCGTGGATGGGATGAGCAGTATGGGTATCGATACAACCAACGAGACCTGACATCTGGGCTCGAGGCTCCGACGTCGGCAAATACCACACTGCTGGAACACGACAAACAGTAGTCAGTGCCTCTGGACAATGGTGGGCAGTCTGGCCGAGTCTTGCAAACAACGACTTGGCATCCTACGAGCTACCGCGTCGTTTCCCCATGTCCTTCCCATGTCTCAGTGCAGGGCGCGGTCATCGCTGCAAGACCGCTCTGGCTGACCTGAGGATCGCAAGGCCAGCGGCAATCCATGGGCGTGGAGGTGCAGCAGCAACGGACCCCGGTGTTAATGGCGGTTGCCCATGTGAGTACCGCAGTAGTGGCACTGGATGAGGCCCGTGTCGGTGGGCAGACCAATGCACGATTCTAGAGTCAGCTAGAGAAACATTACAGTCAAGACGAAACCAAGCCGTGCCCAGGGGGCCAACCCGTTTGCAAGCAACCCACGCGCACGGGCAAAGCGGCGCCGCGTCGTCGCATCCTCGAGCCCCACTCACCGCCGCGGTTTGCGCTGTTGTCGGGGTGGCCGTCACACATTGTGGTTGCAGCAGGTCAGGATGTCGGATAGCAGCAGATGAGAACGAGTGTGAGGTGGGAACATGTCGTGTTGGGTGCTTTGTCAGTCGTACACGCGGCATGAACGGGATATGAAACACCAAGCGTGGCAGGCACTACTGCACCCCCCAGGCATAATTCGCTCACGGCCGACAATTCCAAGTCTCTTCACGATGACCACGACTGTTCCAGCGACAAGATGCAAGATGCACAGATGCAGAGAAGACGAGCATCCTGTCAGCTGTCAGGCGACCGCGTCCCCGACCCCCGACTCACGGATCCCCAAGTCCAAGCGCTCCACACTTGCTTTGCGGCCGGCGGCACCCCACACTGCCCCATGGCGTGTCCCCGAATCTATCAAGACAGAAGCACGCCTAGCAGCGTACCTGCGGGATACTCGGCGGCATGCATTTTTATGCAGCAGCTGTCCGCTTTGGTGGTGCTGCGTGGCCGAGATGCCGTGTCCCCCACTCTCGCTAATGTGGCGGCGCCTCGTCGTCCGCTGCCCTGCGCTGCGCCGCGCCGCGCTCCGTGCAGTCCGCTCAGTCTCACCTCTGTTGCCATTCTTCCGGAGAGATGCCGCTCTGCTGGCCTCTCACTTCCATGGGGATCTAGGAACAATGTGGCCAGGAGGAAAGAAGCGAGCGACGCGACGTTCTTCCTGACAGCCACCCTCGCACCGTCCCCATTCTGCCGCCGGTACTGTTGGGGGCCACACGGGGTGTTATGCGATGAACAGGGCGGACTGACAAAGTTACAGCTCTGAACAGGGCAGGCTGACAAAGTTGCAGCTCTGTGCTGCTGGGTAAGGAAAACGGGAAGAGAGCAGGGACAGGACACTGATATTCAAAGAAAGTTGTCGCGATCAGGTGCACCACTGCCCTCCCCTCCTGGCACGAGCTGCCCCGATGGTCTACATCGCTGCTATGGTACAACTACTGCTATAGAATCTCGTACGGTCACTGCTACGGCTTGATGAGAATGGATGGGAATGAAGAACTGTCGCGCCGTGGATAAGCGGCACCTGGTCACACGTGTGTCACCTGCAGTCCCGTCCCCCGGGAGTCTCTCCGTGTCAGAGCTCTCCGTGTTTAAAGGGGGGGGGGGGGGGGGGTCAATGGAAACGGCAGTGAAACAGCCGCTCGGAGCATTTGTCACCGAGGCGGTGCTAGCACTCTACCCACCAGACTACGGCCGACTGCAGGCGCTGTACGACCCGTTGTGGGATATCGTGCTTGCGAGAGTTTCTCAATCACCGTGTTGGAGGGTTTGCAAACACGATGCCAAGCAGAATGCGCCGCTTGTGATGGCGGCATCTCATCTGCTGCTTCAGTAGTTCTATGACGCTTTGCGATCTGATCGAGATCGAGTCTACAAGTCTCGTCCAGGCGAGACTCCCTTCTGACAGGCCCAGCCTGGAATAATCCATGTCTGGGACGGCGTCCTCTGTGAGTTTTACTACCATTCGTGTTGCGGGCTCCATGTCCGTGACAGCGTCAAGACTGTTGCGCACGCCATGGGCGGCGGTCGGGAGGCACGGCTGCAAACCAGCCATTGTCCATACGATTCGAGACGCAATACAGAGAGATGCAATGCGCGGATACGATGTGCGCCCTCGTAGGTCGCGTTGGCGGTTCCGACCCACCTGTGGCAGATGCACTGGTGGCACAACGGGACAGGTGGATGGGTGCTGGAGGATAGTCAGGCCCACCTTCTTGCCGCGGTCTCTACTGCTGCTGGCCTGTCTTGTTCTTGGGTCAGCAGCACGGACGAAAGCGGGCGAGATACGCTATCGCGGTTTGAAAGCTGTCGGGTCAGCAGAACGCGACTGCAGCTGCAGGCACTGCACAAAGCGTGGCAATGAATGGTGCATGATATCTATGTGCATGGACTGATGCTGATGCCTAAACGGCGGCCCCAGATCGCTAGCGGAAGACAAAGCCCGGGTAGACGGGGTCGGCGGGGTCAATGAAGAAGCTGTGGCGGCCAGTGAGGTGCGCCATGCCGCGCACGCGCGGGATGCAGGCCGGAAAAGTGGACGGGCTCGAAGGCGGGGGTGCGCTGACCGAGACGACCTTGGCCTCGAACGTCGTGTCAACGATCGAGTCGTGCACCAGTGTCTTGGACGTGTCGAGGCGGCCCTCGGCGAGCAGCACCGCGACACGCGCGGCGGTGCCAGACCCGCACGGCGAGCGGTCAATCTCGCCGTCGGCGAACACGGTCACGTTGCGCTGGCGGACGACGTCGGCGCCGAGCGCGTGCGGCACCTCGTCGTAGAAGATGACGCCGTACAGGTCGTACACGCCGTAGTGGCCGCGCGTACCCAGCGCAGCCTTGATCTGGCGGCCGATGCGCACAAAGTCGTCATAGTGCGGCTTGGTGACCTCGAGCCCGACCGCCGACGCCGAGATGGTCGCATACACTGCGCCGCCAAACGAGAGGTCGACAGCAACAGCCTCGGCGCGCCCGGGAATCTGCACCGGGACGTCCTTGGCCAGCTGGTAGCTCGGCACGTTGATAAAGTCGACATGCACGACCTTGCCGCCCCGGAGCTCGAGCTTGGCAGTCACACGCCCGGACGGGACATCGATCGGGACGTCGACCGTGCCGTCGCCGCCCGCGGGCGCCTGCACGAGCCCGTGCGCGAGCGCCCAGCAGCCGAGCGCGATCGTGCCGTGCCCGCACGCGGTCGAGAAGCCGTCCTTGTGCCAGAACATGACGCCAAACAGCGCGCCCGCGTCGTCGGGCGGGAGGATAAAGCCGCCATACATGTCCGCATGGCCGCGGGGCTCAAGGCAGAGTGTCTGGCGAAGGAGATCGAGCGGGTGGTTTGGGGTCGACACGACGTTCTGTCGGCGCTCGGCGACCGAGGAGCCCGATGGCTCGTAGCCCGCAGGAAGCTTGCTTACGATCCTGAACGGCTCGCCCGCCGTGTGCCAGTCCTCGCTTTCGACCCAGTACGACATGATGAGGGGGGATAGTGATGAAGAGATAGTGAGATGGTGAGCGGTGATGGCCATTAAAAAGCAAGCATGTTGGTTGTCGGCGGCTAGCTGCCCAGCCCACCCTTTGGCTTCGGCTTGTTGGCTGGGCGTACCGAGATAACGCGACTCGTATTACGGATTGGCCGCTTGGCCCGCGGCGTCCTCTGTCCCTTGCTTGGCCTCCCGAGTCTCAAGCTGCCCAGCAGTAGTGCTCTGTACGATCGGATCAGTTGGCTCTCGATGCGCGATGCATGCTCATCACGTATCATGTTTGCATTCCGGGATTTGGAGATCCCTGCCACCGGCCATCAACAAAACCACGCGGGGCTCTGTTCGCAAGTCCCAGGCCGCCCGCCGCCAGATCAAGATCTTGATTCAACTCTCCGCTTCTGGTGTGAGTGAGGCTGAACAGCCACATCTGTCTGGCCGTCTGTCAAGTCAGGACGTCAGAGTGGTGCACACTGTCCACACCACGAATCGCGAATCGCGTAAAGCTCACCTGGCACATCGACACACACTCTTTTGATCGCCACGGAGACCAAGGCGCGGATAAGCAGCATCTCCTTCACGTCGTGGTGGTCATATTTTTATCACTTTAATGTGCCATTTTTCGGAGGATGGTGCTGGTCGTATGTAGCACCCTCCACCACTTGAGTGGTGGTGCCCCGTTCCACGAAGAGGACGATCCAGCGTCCAAGCATTGGAAAGGCGTCGGTCGGCGTCGGCCACGGAGGGCTTCAAAGTGTCGTGCCGTTGAGCAGAACCAATGCATGAATAGATTCACTCCATGCTGTACGTGTATGGTTGTCAATGACTGGCGCGCCCACGCTGTCGTCGGTTCGCATGGTACACTGAATAAGGGCCTCACAGCTGCAGTGTTCTGAGCGGGCAAGAGATCCGGTCGTCATCGAGACGGCATCACAGTGCAAGCTTCTGCCCAAAAGACTTGTTCTGGTAAATATGTACCCGAAACTATCCATCATCGCCATTTCGTCCATCTTTCTTTGTCGAGGTGCTGAGCAATGTCATACTCTCAGTGGCAGGCACCTGATCAAAGCTCTGCTTTATACAGAGTCTAACAATCACCTCCACCTGTTTCAGTCGGCTCCGTTGTAGCGACGCATAGACGGAAACCGAAACGCAAGATAGCCGACCGAGGCTAGCCGCCACGAGCGATGCAGCTGCTGGCAGCTGATGGCTGCACAATGACGTTCCGAGTAAGCAGCAAAAGTAGAGTTGACGCATGCTACCATGATGCTGCACCGGGCCGGGCTCGAAGCATTGTCATATGGCATTCTGCGCACAATGAATCGACTGCGGGTGATTCTTGCGGTGTTCCGCCCAGTGACCCAAGAGCCCCGAAACCACCGACGCGGTAGTCGACCGTGAAAGCGGACAAGGCGAGGCGAGTTCAGGAGCTGCAGATGTTGGAAGGATCGTGCGCAGACCGCAGCCGTGAACGCCGTGGTGTGGGTATTAATGATCCGGGCGAGGATATCTCGCCTCCGCAGCAGGCAGTCCGTGCGCTGTGGCAGCTGGAAGCCGACGATCGGCATTGGCTTCCGCCGTTCCTTGCGGTCAGTCACCGGCGAGCATGCAGACCACAAAAAGCGGGTCCCCGGCTTGCTGACTCGAGAGATTAGATGGAACTGCGTCGGTGGTGGGGTGGTGGTGGTGGTGACCATTGAGGCAATGTACCATTGGGTGCTCGTCGGCTCTCGGCGGAGATAGGCCGCGGCCGGTATCTCGGTTTCTGGTGCCAGGTTTCGGCACGCTCCCTCGGCATCGTCGCTGGAGCCAAACGGCGGTTCTGGACTCGCGCCGCCTACGCCAAGTAGCCGCATATTGCTTTCAGAGTGTTGCCGAAAGTGGAACCGACCGACCATGCACTCGCGCGCGACGACTTAGAGCCGACAAGGACCGCGTGCCGTCATTGAAGTTGTCGGTCCAAAACAGACCGTCATGCTCTCAGCCTCTCTCTCGCCTGAGTCAGCAGCCTGCGCCGCGAGACGAGTCAAGGCATCATTCGGATGAGTAGTCACTCTTGCTCTGTCGCGATCATCAAGACCATGTTGGCATAAAAGCGATACGAGAAGACAGACACAAAGATAGATCATTCTCCAGACAACAACCACTGCACACCCCAGGGCGCTCCACTTCCAAGCCCACCTTTGCCCACACGCAACATTTCCGAGATAACAACATCCTCGACATTGACCAGTTCCACATCCACTTGCTCCACCGTATCCGGCGCCCTGCACAGCCAAGCATGCACGCCCACAGCGAGTCGCCGACACTCGCCCCCTCGCGGACGCGCTCGCGCACGGCGTCGCTCCGCTCGGTCCATTCCGGCATCGGCGCCGTTGCTGAGCCGGACCCCCCGCAGCCCGGCGATGCCGAGCTGCCCCTCGAGGGCCCTCCGCTCGACATTGGGCCCCCGCCCGACGGCGGCCGCGAGGCCTGGCTGTGCGTCACTGGAACCTTTCTCCAGCTCTTCTGCGTATTTGGCCTGCGTGGGTGTGAGCTACAGGAATGCGCTGACAGCAGTGACCAGCGCCGGGCAGCTGCAGAGCTACTACATTACCCACCAGCTTGTTGGGTACACCAAAGCACAGATCGCGTGAGTCACCACTTGGGCACATGTGTCTGTTGGCATGAGCGTGCCGGGAGCGTGTCGGGAGCGTGCGGATGGGCGCATTCATTCAATATGCATATGCCACTCGGCGATCGGTGTGGCGGCGCTCACACCCACACAGATGGATCGGCTCTATCCAGCCGCTCATGGTCTTTGGCTTTGCAATGTGGACCGGCCGCTACTTTGACGTGCACGGCGCAAAGACACTCGCATGGAGCGGCACGTTCATGGCGACTCTCGCCGTGATGGGCATCGCTCGTGAGTTGCTACTTTGATGACGATCAACTCACGCCAGTGTCGACAAAGTACTACCAGTTTCTCCTCTCGCACATGTGCTTTGGCATCGCCGGCACGCTCGTCTACTCGCCCGCGACGGCCGTGGCGGGGCACTGGTTCCTTAAGAAGCGCAGTACCGCCGTCGGCATCATCGTCGCGGGCTCGGGCCTCGGCGGCGTCATCTACCCCATCATGCTCAAGGAGCTCTTTGAGAAGACTAGTGCGTTGAAGTGCCTGGGGATTCAGCCCTCTGACTGCAGCGTTCCGCAACACAATGTTCATCATCATGTGCTTCAACGTCGCGCTCATGGTGCCCGCCTGCTTCTGGGTCAAGGGCCGCCTGCCGCCGCGCCACCCGCCTCCGCTGCGCGAGCTCAAGAAGCCGTGGAAGGAATCGCGCTACGTGTTTCTGTGCATCGGCGTTGCGTCGTACGGCTTCAAGTGAGTCGATGTCTGGCTGTGCACAGCTGACCCCAGCATCCTCACGCCCTACTTTAACGCCGCCAACCTCGCCGTGTCCAACGAGCAGCCCGAGGCGATCGTGCAGTACTCGGTCGCGATCCTGCAGGCGGGCAGCTTTGTCGGCCGCGTGCTCGCCGGCGTGCTGGCCGACAAGTTTGGCGTCTGGACCGTGTACGGGTCGATCCCTTTCCTGACGTCCGCCACCATGTTTGCCTTTTGGGTCGCGTCCCCTATCGGCCTCGCGCCAACCCTCCTCGGCCAGATCCTGTACGGTATCTGGTCCGGCGGGTGGTTCACGCTCGCGGCGGCCGCGACCGCCGCCATCTCGCCGACACAGGAGATTGGCATCCGCATCGGCATGATGTGGAACACGATGGCCGTGCCCGCGCTGATCGGCCCCGTCATCAGCGGACGTGAGTGTGCAACCAGCTCTTTACGAGTGGTCCGAAGCTGACACGCGCAGAGCTCATCCAGGTCGGCGGCAACAAGTTCAAGTACGCGGGCATCTTCACCGGCTGCACTTTTCTCGTTGCGGGCTTCATGACCCTCGCGCCTCTCATCTGGGCCCGCCTCTCGCGCCTCGGCGGCCGCAAGTCTGTCGACGAGGAGATGTCTGCCGAGGCCTGCACTCCGACGACTATCCAGTCTGACGGAAAGACTGTCGCAGACGCGTCGGTGTACAACGAGACTGTCGCCGACAAGGACGACGAAAAGGCGCCCAAGACTGCTGCTGCATAGTTGCACCAACGCTTTACCACGTATCCAGAAATTAATCTACTGCTCTCATCAGCCATAATACGCATTCATACAACGACTACTGTACATTATGTTGCATGCAATCCAGCTAGACATGTCCCCCATATCCTCATGATCCGTGCAGGTGCATGCATTGCCCACTCCAGCCGATCTGGACGCCGTGGCCCTGGAGTGTTGTTGGCTGGCCGTGAGGTTGGTTACCGAGGTGCACCGGGGTGCCCGTTGCAGGCTGCCACGGGCACTCCGGTACCAACCCCCTCGTCACCCCCGCATCGCCGCAGCATATATCCGCGACGGAGCAGCGCGAGGACCGGACCGGAAGGTCCTTGGGCCGGGCGACAAGAGTTTAAAGGTCGCGGAGGATGCATGGGACGAACACCACATCCTCACTCACCCATACACACACACGGCGCCCAGCAGCACCACCACGATGAACCGCAACTCGAAGCTCGACCCGGCCGTGACGTGCATCGGCGACCTGCAGCGCGAGGGCAGCAGGCGCCTGCCCAAGATGGTCCGCGACTACTACAACGAGGGCGCTATGGACCTGATCACGTAAGTCCACATGCCTGCAGCCCGCTGACGGCAGCCTGCAGGACAGCACGGCGGCGTACGACCGCCTGCGCCTGCGCCCGCGCGTGTGCACCGACGTGTCGAATATCGACCTCTCGGTCGAGTGCTACGGCGTGCGGTCGGCGCTCCCGTTCGGCTTCTGCCCGTCGGCGATGCACCGGATGGCGCACGAGGACGGCGAGCTCGCGACGTCGCGCGCGGCCGCCAAGGCGGGCATCAACATGATCCTGTCCACCTGGTCCAACACCTCCATTGCCGACGTCGCGGCGCAGGGACAGGGCAACGCGTACGGCATGCAGCTGTCGATGGTCGAGGACCAGGAGATGAACATGACGATCATCCGGGCGGCGGAGCGTGGGTTTTGGGACGCAACCATTGGCTGACAGGAACAGAGGCTGGGTGCAAGACGCTCGTGCTCACTGTCGACTGTGCGGTGCTGGGCCGCCGGCTGAACGAGTACCGCAACGACTTTGAGCTCCCGGGGCACCTCACGTTCCCGAACCTGCCCGGCGTGAACCCGCACGACTCGGCGCAGTACGACCCGAAGAAGGCGTACGACCGCGCGTTCACGTGGGAGAGCGTGCGTGCGCTCGTCGCGGCGACGACCATGGATGTGTTCCTGAAGGGCAGTGAGTCACCAGCTCCAGGCTTGGGATCAGAGTGGAGCGTTGACTGTTAGTCCTCACGGCCGAGGACGCTATTCTTGCTGCCGAGCACGGCGCCAAGGGCATCATTGTGTCGAACCATGGTGGCCGGCAGCTGGACAGCGGCATCACGTCGCTCGAGGCACTGCCCGAGATTGTCGAGGCTGTCAAGGGCAAGATCCAGATCCATGTCGACGGAGGCATCCGCCGCGGCTCGGACATCTTCAAGGCCCTGGCGCTTGGAGCCGACTACTGCTGGCTCGGACGTATTCCCATCTGGGGACTGGCTGTGAGTTGCCCGGGACGAGAGTGGCGGCAGCTGATGGGCAGTACAACGGGCAGAAGGGCGTCGATCTCGCCGTTGACATTCTGCGCGAGGAGCTCATGGTCACGATGGCGCTCACGGGCTGTGCCAAGATCAGCGACATCAAGAAGAGCCACCTCGCGCGTCTGCGCCCTGACGGCGTGTTCGCGAGGCTGTAGAGGAGATAGAGGACAGTGCAGAACAATGTTGAAGAGTCTTGGGTTAAAATGCATTCATTGAACTGATCCTGGGTGCCACACCTTTGGAGCGAGAGCTACAGAGCGCAGGGCATCAGGCTGATCGCTGGGCGCTGACCACATGGGGATTGCGCATTCGGGATCGCGTGATTGGCATTAATGGGCATGGAAGATGGAAGACGGAAGATCTGGAACATGGAAGGCAGATTGTTCCTGGCTGACAAAAAAAGAGTGTGGCCCCACAAACGAGGCTTCGGACTCGCCGCCTTGATTGTGTCACGACGGGCTCTCCGTGCACATGACCTGTTCCTTGGTCGTCATCTCCGGTGCAAGCGAGATTACTCAGAGCGACGACCAGACTGATAAATGGAAATGAAAGGTGGAATCTTTGTCGTTGGGCTGATCCTACTTAAGCGACAGCATCGTCTCGTCGTCAACAAGTCATCCACCACGGATATCCCCCACGGCCTCCACATCCACATCTGACCTCCACCCTCTTCATCAACACTCGTCTCCACTTCACATTCCCCACATCACTCGCTCAACAATGAAGGTCCTCATCCTCGGTGCCAGCGGTGAGCAGATTATCTATTGACATCAGAACTGACATCAGGCTTTATCGGCTCCGCTGCCGCGCATGCGTTCGTCCGCGCAGGCCACATTGTTTGGGGTCAGACCCGCTCGCAGACCACCGCCGACGAGTTTGGCACCCACGAGGTCCTCCCCGTCGTGTGCGACCCTCACTCGCTCGAGGGCCAGAAGGCCTGGGCTGCGATCGCCAAGAACGTCGACGTCGGTGAGTGCCTCCCGCACACCTGGTATTCAGCTAACCCCCAGTCGTCGACTGTCTCGCGGCCGCCGGCCCTGAGAAGGCGCTCGCCATCTTCAACACGTTCACCTCCGCGGTCGGTAACCGTCCCGCGGGCGCCCCGCGGCCCACCTTTGTGTACTGCAGCGGCCACTACGTCATGGCGCGCGGCGACGGCGGCCTCGGCGCCTGGACGGACGAGCGCCAGCCCGCTGACGCGCCCATGAACAAGGGCACCATCTGGCGCGAGAAGATCGAGACGCCCGTGCTCAAGTCGGACAAGGTCAACGGCATCGTCGTGCGCCCGACCTGTCTCTACGGCAAGAGCGGCTCGTACTTTGCGCTGTACCACTTTGACCCCGCCATCAAGGCGCTCCAGACGGGCGACAAGACGTTTGAGACCATCTGCTCGGGCACTGGCAAGATCTCCACCGTGCACACCGACGACCTTGCCGACCTGTTTGTCCGCATCGCCGAGCTTGTACGTGGCTGTTCTTTGGGAAAGTGCTGACTCCAGGGCGGAATCTGCCGCGGCCAGGTGTTCGTCGCGTCCAACCCGTCGACCGACAACATCCGCGACATTCTCGACGGCGTCGTCCGCGCGTCGGGCCTGGGCGGCTGGAAGGCACGTCCAGCTGCTGACGGTACGTGCGATCCCCAGACCTTGCCCTGACATGACAGCGTACGAGACCGCCTGGATCACACCAATCATTCAGAAGCCGACACTCGCCACAGCCCTCACCGGCTGGGTTCCCAAGAAGATGTCGCTCTCGGACGGTATCGACGTCTACTGGCACTCGTACCTCTCGGGTGTCAAGCAGAAGGCGCTCAGCGCCAACCTCTAGATGAACAGAGTACATTCAGAGGTATAGGCAGATATGGAAACAGTTGTAACCATGAGCGCGGGGGGCAGCTGCAGCCTCACCTGGGGACTGATAACTGGTGTCTGCAGGCGGACAACGAAATGCTACTGTACTCATCCAGGCGACCCCGACCTCAAACTCCGTCCTCCGCCAAGCAGTTGACAACGCCTGCAAGATGCGTCTTGTCCAGTTCAACAAGTCTCTCGATGTTACCACTGAGTTTCCTCAGCGGCAGAGGTGGACCCCACTGGCTGAGATCCACAGATGTGTACAAGTGGCGCAATATGTTGTTTGTTAGTCCAACTCCTGAGAGAGGTGGAGAATGACGAGGAGGATAGACCGACTCGGCACGACAAGTCGACCCTTCGCCACTTGGTCAAAGAGCGCTCTGTGCCACATCTGCGTCCTTCCGACGATGGCTCCACTTGCAGTTTGATACTACTTGTGCCACAACTGCCGAGGAGACGGACCGGTACGGCTAGTATCGGTTGGGCGGATGTTGGTAATATCCAGGTCGCGAGTTGCCATTGGAGCACGCGATTGTCCTGAGGGGCCCGGCCACTCGTATCTCTCTGTTCGTCACTGCCCCCTGACTCGCGCCCAGCTCCATACGGCCCCATACGGCATCCCTCGGAGTGCTCGATACAGGCGACAAACTACTTCAGTGTTGCTGTACCGGAGAAGCATAGGCAAACTGCATCATCCTGTTTTCTACAACTTCTCGTGGGCACACACCACAAGAACCCAGACACGATTCTCTTTGCTCTCCTGCTGATCACAACACTCCCAACTCTATACCAGACTCTACCATACGCTTTTCTGCCTTCCGATCAACCCCCCTAGAGAACCCTAGCCCAACATCCAACATTCCCTCTACCCCGCGAGCGGCCCCTTACGACGACGCCTTGGAGGCCAGGAAGCCCGAGTTGTCGGCGCACGAGAAGGGCGAGACGACCTGGCCGCCAGCAACGTTGTTCTTGATGGCAAGCGCGGAAGCCCAGGTTCCGGTTCCGATAAGGAAGAGCGAGACGATAAAGATCAAGGCGTTGAAGGCGTGGAGGAGAGCAGTCTTCCAGGTGAGGGACTTGCCGGAGCGGCGCCACTCGTACAGGAACATGCAGGCCTCGACGGTGAGCGAGAGGGGAGTAGCGACGAACGCGCCGATGAACGACAAGAGGTCGTTGAAGACGGGGATCGACTCGGCAATGACGAACGCGATAAAGGCGTTGAAGGCGGTGCACGAGAACCAGACAACGTAGTGGGTCTTGGTGTTGTGCGAAAGGTGGTGCGAGTTGCGGAGGAACTTGACGAACAGGAGCTTGGCGGCAATGTGAGTGTTGATGGTCGCAGTCATGATGAGACCCGCGAGCGCAAAGCCGTACGAGACCTTCTTGATGAGGATGCCGGCCGAGGCGAGGGCGGGCGACGAAATGTACACGCCGCAGTAGTAGTACACGACCGAACCGATAATGGAAAAGCACGAGATGACGACAGCCTGGCAACAGAGGAGCGACTTTGTGAACTGGCGAGCGTCACGCATCTCCGAGACGACCGAGAAGAAGGCGGGGGCACCGGCGTACGAGAACATGATGGCGGCGCAGGCGGCGGCCATCTCGGCAAACGAGCTCTCACCCCAGAGACGGAGGCCCTTGTCCCAAGGGCCAGTCTTGGGGGCGGCAGCGGGGCGGTCACGAACAGCGACAGCGATGGTGAGGGTGATGACCGAAACGAGGATACCAATGACTCCGACCCCTTGGGAATGTTAGTCGCCACGCTCGACTAGACACGCCAAACTTGACGCCAAACTTACAGGTGAGCCACGAAATGCGGTCAAGGGTCTGGATAGAGGCGATGATGGCGACAAAGATGGCAGCGACAATAACGAACACGACAGTGCAGGTGGCGTGGTCCGAGATCGCGTTAAGGGCGGTCGACGAGCCGAGGAGACCGGCACCGGCGACGAGGACAAGGTAGAGCCAGTAACCGATGAAGAGAATCCAGCGGCCGACAGGACCCCAAAGGATCTCTCCAACACTGACAGAGTTAGCGCGTGCGCGCGTTTCCGTGCCTCGACTCCACAACTTACTCGGCAAGAGTGTAAACCTCGGGGTGGGCGATCTTGCTGGAAAATGAGCTCTTATCCTCGTAAGGCTACTCACAATTGACCAACGACCCAGTCGGAGAACGTGGTGATGATACCGAGCGCGAAGATGACAATCAAACCGGGGATCAGACCAAGAGTATGCAGGAAGACTGCGGACGTTTAGCGTGTGCTTTACAGCCTTGACTCGACAACTTACCCGGCATGGAGAGGATACCGAGACCGATCTGAACCTTGATGAGGATGACCGAAGTTCGAATCCTGCACCTGTTAGCTGACCGCTCCGTTGACTAGACGCACCATCCGAGACCACGGTAGTTGGGGCCGTCGCCGTCAATGTCGCCCCAGACGGCATCATGGACGACACCGGCGTCGTGCTGGTTGTACTGCTTCTCGTCCTCGCCAGAGACCACCTCGGGGCCCACGGAGGAGACCCATTCGTTGGCCTTGTCGTCGTCGTAGGTGGTAACGCCCATGGTGAACGTAGGGCAAGAGTGTCGTGTGGTGGAGATGAGATGAGATGAGAGAGAAAGGTTACAAACTGGAGATTGTCGGTCGTCGATATCACCGTCGGACAAGCTGACGGGCGGGGATGATGTAGCGTCGGCCGGAACTGAAGAGTCCGTCTGGAGTCGAGTTTCTGCCAATCGAGAAAGAGTAGCGACAGAGAGGCAGTGGTCTCGATCCAGGCGAGCTCCATCTCCATCCTTAAGTAAGAATCACCAACCAGGGGCTGTCGGCAGTGTTGCCCCGCACTAGAGTTTGCTGATACCAAGCCTTATTGGCACATTGGCAGTCTCGGCGACTCCGACGGTCAAGGGAGGCAATCGCCAACCGCCCTGGATCTGGAGAAACAGTGGCCATCGACGGGGCAGCAACAGAGGACGGGGAGGCAGTGGGGCGGGGGGTACGATACCCATCCCTAGATACTAAAAGCATAGAGGAGGTGAGTGCCTGTTACACTTGACAGGTCAAGTGCTCCTTTGGGTGCAAGGAAAAATGGCCTAGCCAGCCAAACAGATTCCACCACTGTGGCGTGGCGACCTTCCGCTGCTGCTCCCTGCCCCCGCATCCCCGCCTGACCTCGCCTCTCGCATGATTGCACCCTTTCGGTTGATCCGCCTATTCGCCAGCACCGGTACAAGTAGCCCCCACCTGATGGGGACCCCACGGAGGAGGAGATGGATGAGGGCTGCCTGCGCGAGATAGCGAGCGGTAAGCAATGCCGGCTCCAGATTCCGTTCTCCAGATTCCTCCTCCCCCTTTCCCCACTCCCTACCGAGCCAGCCCTGCCTCCGCTTGGGGGATATGCGATATGCACTCCAATCGTCTGCATGCATGGACGACACGAGTTTTCCAGGTATGTGATCCGGCTCGCTACTCCTCGATGTCGCTTCATCGCAGAGCCGTGATATCCAGGGAGTATGTAGGCGATTGCCGAGGTGGCTTGCTCGCTGCCTCCCATCCCGCATCCTGGAGATACACACCCACAACGAGTCAAAATCTTCGTCTGCAGCAAGTGGGCCACAACACGACCGACTCGTTGGCAGCGATGCTAGAGCCACTGGCTTGCTGTGTCGCAGCAGATACAACTGATAACAGACGCGATAGCATCCCTTGGGGGGAGCAGCCTTGCCCGACACCCGCGTCGCAGCAGGCCGGGGGTGCTGTGATGGTCGTCCGGCGCTCTCGGCGCTAACTAGCGGCCCACAAACGTTGTGATTTGATGGCCATGACCAGGAACTGGAATAGGTGGGAATAGGTGGGCAGAGCCGACGGAATCGCCGCCTCTATTCGGTCCGCCCTGTGTCGCATTCACCGGACTCAACCATGCATAGCCGTCACCATTCCAGCACTGCTAACGTCACATGATGGTTGCACGCCGATGGAGCAGTTCGTCCTTCTCACATTCCCCCTTGCCGAAGAGAGAGAGAGAGGTCAGATCCTCGGGTTAGCGGATCAGTGAGGTATGCTGAAGAGCGGGAAATGGTGGCAGAGTGGATGTGGGCCGAGATACGAGTGTGGCGGTGTCTGGCCACTGTGAGAGAGGACAGATGCCGAGCATGCATGCAGCGGTGGTGATAGTCTTCTGAGAATGTTCTCTTGTGTGTTCTGCTGCCCATGGGTGTCGCGTCAGATTGGTATAGTCCGTCAGGCGAGTGTTCTCTTCCCCCCATCCTGACCATTTTTCTTGTTCCCATCGTCCCTCGTCCCACTCGGTCCGTCCGCTTGCTCTCCTCCAGCAGCTCGCCCGCTCGGGCGTTGAACAACCCCGCGAGGTCACAGAAATCGCATACGCGCTGCTGAGAGCAGTATGGCTGTTTCCTCGCCACTCTCGGCGGCAGCTTGGCCGCGTTCAACCCTGCGGTTGCGATCACAGTGAGCCGTCAACCATCTCTCCCTGCCCAGTCCTGTCGTCGACGTCGACCATGGCGGAGATGGCGGCTCACATGCCGCTGATCGGCACCTGCCAGCTGTGCACGCCTCTCGCAAACTCGATGTGGCGCGATCACGTTTCTATTTCGCCGAGAGGGTACCACGAGCTAGCCGCTCCCTCCTGAGGTGATCGGTCTCGGCGGTCTCGGCGTCATGTCGTGGGTCCATGTCGTCGCCGCCCATCGGCAACATGAGATCAATATAGCCAATTGTGCCGTCCACTGAGATCGGCTTTCCAGAGCATGCATGTTCCGGAGACCGCTGGCCGCCGCGACGTCAGAGGCACAGTCGCTCCAAGGTCAGCACTCATGTAAAGCACTAACCGCTGACTGCGGAAGCGACTCCCCAAGCTCCGCTACTGGCTACCACTTAACGCCGTCCTTTGGGTCAAGCTCGCCCTGGCCTGGCGTGCGAGCATCGGCTGTATGCAGGGCCGGGGACATGGTGAGACCCGGAGGTACAACCGGCTGCATTGTGGAATTTACTATCGCTGAGAAGGAGAAGGACACGGAAGGCTGTGGCATTGCGCTGGGTGGGTGGAACTTGGCGGCCATGTGCAGTTTTGTGACGTTCATCCTCGCACCTGTCGAGGAGCCGAGCACAAGACTTGCACTCGCTCGCTCGCTTGCTTGTCAAGGCGTCTTGCTGTGCAGCAGGGCGCAGCTGCGTTGCAGAACGAGGCAGCCCTCAAGTTGAGCTGTGAGTCAGCACTTTGTTGAGCTGCGACATTCCCATTGAACAAGTGGGCGTTTCGCTGCTCGGTTGCAGCCAGTCTACCATAAAACCTTCGGTGGCACGAGTGGCACGCTGCGGCTGTGAGTTGGTGGGCGCTTCGGTTGGTACTTTTGTCTCTCAGCTGCTCGCCCCGTCGGACGAGAGACTGGGTGCTGTCGGGACAGTCACACTGTTAACGACAGCCTCAGCAACACTATCACCTCGTTTCGCCTCGCCTCTCACCGCCTTCCAGAAAGTGCAATAGGGGTCTCTTCAGATTATCCTCCTCTCCTTCCGCCAGAGGTCATGGTGAAGTATGGTCTTCCCCTCGTTGTAAGACGTCCTGGCTACGCTGAGCTCGGCGGCGCACCTTGAACCTCGCCATTCTTACTCACCAAGCTACTGACAACAGATGGCATGCTCAACCTCCGGCTCGTCAAGAGGGTAGACTGACCCCACGCCCATGGACACTATATCGCCTCACCCTCCCTATCTACTCACGTGTGAGCCCTCCCCTACGGTGCATTGGGTGGTGCATTGGGCTCCGCAGTTTCCATTCCAGCGGGTCTGCGCTACATACACCCCAGACCACAACCAGCCGGGGGTCTCTGCCGGCAGTGTGGCCTATCTGTCATGATTAGCAGTAAACGGGCCTGTTCACGCTGTTCAAGCTTTAGAGGTGTTCACGCGCAGCATAGTCTGGAGTGCGTTGTGGCGATATCTGACGTCCCACAAAGTTGAGTTCTTTCTCTTTCTCTGCCGAAACGCTCGCGGTTCTTACATCCTCGACTGCACTAAAAAGGGCCAAGTTGCACACTCGACCGGGTCGAGCAGTGTCGAGAGGTTCCACGGCAGCTCTCTGGTTCCTTGCTCAAAGTAGTGCTCAATCTTATCGCTTCGCCTTCGCAGTTATCGATCAGGGCCGGACATCTGCACGGAGAGGCCGGCGTGTTATCATCGCACCGCACGCCTGGTTCCACAACACGGAGTGCCCGGCCGCCTTCCAACTTCCAGCACCACCGGCCCCATCGTTCCGCTTTCACATCCATCCCTTAGCGTACATTGCCGATTGACCGATCCGTATCAGCTGTCCGTCTCGATCGCTGCCCCCCTTCACCCCCGCGACGTTCTTTAAGACTCAGGAGAGGAGCCGGCCTCTGCGGAATCTCGGCGTCTTGGGAACCAGGGGCGCGCCGATACTCTCGGCACCTTCAGGTTCCGGGATACGTGGGTTTCCGCCTCTACAATGCACCTGCCTCTTATCTCGCGCGACGCACGCTGCAGATGCGCGCTTCCAGCTCGATCAGCCGGAAGTTTGGCGGATAAAGTGGTGACGAAAGCTGAACGCCGAACCCGGTCGGAGACGTCCGTCGGCTGGCCGCTTCGCAGTTCGGCAGGACGGGGGGCGTTGCAGGTCAGGTCGCTGGTGGGCGGCAAAGTGGACAGCAAGGCCGTGCGTTGAGATCGTAACGAACACTACTTTGTGCTACGGGGTGGACGATGCAAGAGCAACAGCACTGATCGCGCCGTTGCCCACCTCGTTTACCGCGCGCTTCGTGCCCGCTTGCCCGCTGCCCGCACGCCCTCTCGCCGCTCGCGCTGATAGCAGGCTGCATATATGAGCAGCAGCAGTCTCCCTCCCAGCACCACCACACGCACGCGGCCAACACTTTTGTTTTTCCGCAACACGCTGCATCCCGCGATAGTAGCACACACTCGCCACCATGCCATCCTCGTCCGCGCCCGACGCCGCCGCGCTGCCCGTCATCGACATTGCGCCGTACCTGCCCGGCACCGCGGGGCAGCACTCGGACGCCGCGCGCGCGGCGGTCGCGGCGCAGTTCCACCGCGCGTGCCGGGACATTGGCTTCCTGTACCTCAAGGTCGACGCACTCGTGTCGCAGGCCGAGATGGACCGCGTGCTGGCGCTCGGGCACGCGTTCTTTGAGCGGCCGCAGGCGGAAAAGGACGAGATCCGGCTGCTGAACAGCGATGGCGTCCGGGGTGAGTGGGAGTGGCACATGAAGCAGCGACGAGCTAGAGCTGCGGGCGATGATCGCACGCACACGTAGTGCAGACGTGCAGGCCAGACGCGCCTTGCGCCATGCAGAGGCACAGCACCTGACGCCGCAGGATACCAGCGCATGCACCAGAACATTACGGCCGGCAAGGCGGACCACCACGAGGGGCTCGACCTGTACGCGCCGTCGCCATACGCGCCCGAGGACAACAAGCGCGTCCTGGGCGGCAAGAACCAGTGGCCGCGCAACCCCGCCGAGCTCGAGCCTGCCATCACGGCCTGGGTCGACAAGACCAAGATCCTCGGCGAGGCCGTCATGCATGCCATGTGCGACGGGCTCGGCATGGACGCCGACGAGTGGGCGGCCACGTGGGCCATGATCGACGACTCGTTCTGGAGCATGCGTCTTATTGGTGCGTGGCACGAGGAGCGCGGAGGGGGAGCTGACGGCAGGATACCCCGCGCTGCCCGAGGGCCAGGACGGTATCTCGTGCGGCGAGCACAAGGACTATGGCTGTCTGACGTGGGTAGCAGCCAACATGGCCTGACAGCACTGACGACAGATTCCTGCACGCCGACGACTGCCCTGGTTCGCTCCAGGTACTCTCGCGCAGCGGCGCGTGGATCGACGCCGACATGCAGCCGGGCTGTGTGGTGGTCAATATCGGCACCATGTGGGAGCGCTGGACCGGCGGCTTCTACCCCGCGACGCTGCACCGAGTGATACATCTCGCGCCGACGTACCGCGTCAGCATCCCGTTCTTTTTCGAGCCCAACTTTGATGCGCCGATCGAGATCCTGCCAGCTGCCCGCCGAAAGGCGGCGGCCGAGGGCCAGAAGATCCGTGAGCTGGACGAGCACATTACGTACGGCGACTTTCTCGTCGGCAAGGTGTCGGCCAACTTCCGGTACTAGAAGAGCAGAGAGGAGAGAGCACACGAGAAGGGTTGTAAAGAATGCGGAAACGCACATTAGTTATGAAAGGTTGTACTGGTCACTATCGTGGTTGTTGTGGGCTGCCACTCCCTGGGAGCCCAGCGGCAATCATGGCGGGGTTGTGAGCAGCTCTGCGCCCTTCTTTGCCGCCTGTCGCGCCTCGTTGTCGACGAGCTTCAGCATGGTTGGGATGCGGTGGCCGCCGTGCATCGAGGACACGAGGCGCTCTGCATATGCCTGGTCGATTCCTGCGCAAGTGACGTAGAGTGCCCTTTTGGACGCTCCACGGAAGATGGCACCGGGCTCGGGATCAGACTCGGCAGCAGGCGGTGGTGTCGGAGTGGCTCCCCCGCGGCTGTGTTCCATCTCGTCATTGCCCGGTGCTAGCGGGGTAGCGGTAGTGGCAGCGGCAGCGTCAGCCTTGGTTTCGCGACGTCCGGAGCGGAAGGGGTTCTTTGCGACGCCAATGACAGTCGTGGTGCCCCCGAGATGCTCGTAGAGATATCGGCCGAGGCCGCGCTTGCCTGGCGCGAGGTCGACGAAGCCGTCCACGAGCACAATCTTTGGCGGACGCGGGCACGCGGCAATGACGGCGAGCAAGGGGGGCAGCTCGCGCTTGAAGAACGAGCCCGGCTGGTACGGGGCAATGTCGGGGCAGCGGACGGTGTACGCTGCTGCCGCCGTCGGGGAGGCAAAGGTGTCGAACAGGACTCCGGCCGCGTAGCCTGTTGTTGCTGTCAGAGTCTCGACGTATTGGACGTCGATGGCGAGGATGGGTCCCTCGGCGGGGAGTGTCATTTGTTGTCAGTGGTGGCGAGATGGAGGAGGCTGAGAATGTTGTTGATGTTGTCGACTCGTGTTGGTGGTGGTGGATGGGGGGGATTAAGCATGACGCTGTTAAACGTGGTCGACTTGGCGCCCCCAGTCGTTAGAGAGGCTACTCTCTCTCTCTCTCTCTCTCTCTCTCCTCGACGATGAGCCGACGGTGCGCACGCTCTTCTTGGTCTGCGGCAGACGACGACGACGACGACGACGACGACGACGACGACGAGAGAGACACAGTTGGAGAGAGGGAGAGGGGGGGTGGAGGATATAGATGCGCAGTAGGACCCCTGACCCATTGGCTTGGCAGCCCAGCCCCACTCCTCCCAACTCCCAACATCTCTTCCATCCTCGCCATTCTCTTCCATCTCTTCGCCATCATTTATTCTCTCTTTCCCGACCTCGTTCACTCGCTCATTCTCTCTTCCCTCTTTCGGAACCGTCCCCCATCCACAGCGCACTACAGCCCGCACTCCACTCCACCCGCCCTCGACCCCACATCCGACCGCGACAAACCCCCCCGCTCCGACCCCCGCGTCGCCTCCAACG
>PQXP01000278.1:0-36660 GCA_002973495.1 Apiotrichum akiyoshidainum | reverse complement strand
CTGCCTCGGTGATGCGTCAGGATGCTGCTGATGCCGCCGCTTCCCCACTGCCGTCGTGGGCTCCGTGGCATGGAGCCCAAGAACGCCTGGAAGGGAGAGGTAGTGCCCCCGGCCCGCTGCCCGCTGCCCGCTGACCCCGTTCGCTGCCCGCTCGCTACAAACAGACGGGTCCCTCGATGGCCCACAGGTCGGAGCCGCAGTCGTCGACTTGCCGGTCCTCTCTCTCTTCGTCGCCACGATCGCCGCCGCGCCGCCGTGGCGGTCGCCCTTGCTGCCGACCCCGTTACCGTTCTCGTTCGCCATCGTTGCTGACGGTGTTGTGTTCCGGCGAGTCGAGGAGGAGCAGCCTGCTCGCGCAGACAAGTGAACCCCCCCGGACAGCTCTCTGCCGCCTTGGTCCGTGCCCGCTATGCCGTGCGTGGAGGCCGCTGTCTTTTTCTTTTCTTTTCTTTTTTTTTCTTTTTTCGACACGCTCGGCCCGGAGGAAAAGTCGCACAACGGCTGTCGTCTGGCGCCTTTTCTCGGGTGTGTCGTCGATAGCGCTCTATGAAGAAGAGGTGCTGTTGCAGGGGTGCCGCCCTTGCGGCGCCGAGCTCGGAGATGCGCGGTGCCGAGTGACGGACCAGCGCGAGGGCCCTGGTTACTGCGAAACCCAGGACGCTCTTTACCGTATTTTTATTCTACTTTGCTGTATTTTTTTCTTTCTATTCGCGTTGCGTCCTCTGGTCCTGTTCAGTGAGTAAGATGCTTCCACCTCCTTCTGCCTGCTCCCAGTGCGTTGCGCGTGTGCCGGGGACCGCAGCTCGGAAGGGGTCTGACGTTCGGCCTCGTCGAACAGTGCGTTGGCGGCCACTGCCAAGTTATCGCTGCTCACGTGGCCGTGGCTGTCGACACTGTGCACACCGCCGAGCTGCATACTGGCACGGTCTGCCTCCCCACAGGCCGCCGGGTATCGCCAGCAGGCCCGCACTGCAAGGGGCAGCACGCGGACGGTATATCCGCTGCGCCGAGCGCGTGGCGGATGCCACTCTCCCGCGCGGCAGCAGCTGGTGGCGGGTGTGGCGACAACATTGTACAGGGCGGCGCGCGTTGCTGTCGGCGTGGACGCTTGGCTGCCGAGTCGACGGCCCCGTGGCGAGCGAGGACCAGTGTTTCGCTACGCCACGGTCGATGCGCGCGGTAGGCGTGATTGCTGGAGCATACGCGGTCCGCAGCATGTCACGCACGCGGCGACAACCTCCGCCCTCCACTCTCCACGTTTGCTGCCATGGCGCCACGAACGTGTGCTGCCGACAAGGACGCCCGTGCCCGAGCGCAGGCCATCAGACCATCGCGCGCTCCGTCGACCATCCCCGCCGCCCGCCGAGCCGTGCGCACCGCCGAGTCCTGGGCCCGCCTGGCTAGAAAGACGAGACTGAGCKGGGGGTGGAAGAGGGGGRAGGGGGGGGGGGGGAGAGGGATCAACGATACGTCCGCCACAGGTCAGCAGAATCAAGAACGAAAAGGCCTTGTCTGCGACGACGTTCAAGGCCAAGACCAAGTGGTGGTAGAGGGAGCCCACGGCCAAGGTGAAGGTTGAAGCAAAGGCATGGCCAAGACCATGTCGACCAAGACACTGGTCGTCACATGATTATTATTTTTTGAGCGCCTGCGTCTGCATCGCCCCAGCGTGCGAAGCCGGTTGTAAATACTCACGCGTCGCAACTTGTCGTGACTACGGCCTGGGAGGTATGTGGAATACCTGTTTGTCGAAGCGGGGCCCGGGACCGACGCGCGCTTGACTGGCCGCAAACTCTGGAATGCACCAATCAACCCAGATTTGCTGCTGTGCACCGCGACGCGGTTGTCTGGTGCCCCAATACCAATCAGTTTCAGCGGTCGCTACGCGTGGAAATTCCATTGTTCTTTGTTCTCGCTATGTGTGCTGTGCTGCGGTTGCCAATGGTCCCCCAGGGGGCACCTTGCTTTCAATGGTGGAGATGTGGGGGAACGCGGTTGCCGCCGGGTTCGTGTCATCAACAATCTGCGCGAGTTCGAGTTGGCAACAGGTCGATCCGCAGCACAACGCAGCTGGGTATCTTTCTTACACGGCAGTCATGTGACTGCCACCACTGTGACTGTCGCAGATCTTGCAGCTGTTGCGGTCATTATCGCTGCCGCCGTTCCTGCCACCGTCTCTGTCGCTCTTGACGATCGCTGCCAACTGGCATGCCACGGAGGCTGTGGACGTACTCGGCATTCCTCGGCCAACAGGGCTGCCTTGGTTCCAGACCATTCTGGAATACTGACAAAGGCGCAACCAGTCTTGGGCGAGCGATTACAGAGCGGCGAGAGAAAATAACAGAGCAAGCGCACTGCCCACCACCAGTGTTTCGGCTCGGCAGTCGTGCCTTGCAGGAGTGAGACGTACATAGAGATCAGAGCACCGACGAGCACCGAAAGCTCAAGCCATCGACGGCTCAGGCCGATAAAGTCCAAATTAATCTAGCAAACTTGCACTGGGGCAATAATATTGTTGGAAACTGCGGCGACCCAATTCTGGTACTCGTTTCCTCGCTCGTCCTGGGGGCTGTTATTTTGCACTTTTGGCCAGGGCACGAGCAGATGGGCATGCAGGTCGGTCAGTGAACAATGCAACAATCGCAAGGACCGCGTTTCGGAGTACCCGGCCGCTTGTCGAATTATTTTTGACCACGCCACGCCAACGGCCACCAAAGAGCCACAGAGGATTGAGGATATCCGCGATCGGCGTTCAGCATCTAGACCCACCTGGACATCCTCAGCCTTACTCGTCGCCGGAAAGAGTTGCTGCTGCCCACCGGTCTGCTCGTATCGACGACTGTGGCATTCCCGTGCGTCCCATTGAGTGGCTGCATTGGACGAGTTTGCGAGCAGCGAATGAATGGCACGGGCTGCGGCGATAAGCCGGGTCAACTTGGTCAATAGTTTATCCTGGCTGGAGGGACCCTGAGCGCGCTGACTGATCCGTGGGCCGTGGGCCTGGTGCGTGGCAGCGGCGGCCCGGCGGGACGCCACGTGGTGCACGTGACTGCCGATCGGCAGTGTTTCGTTAACTTTCTCCTTGTTATCGTCGTCTGCCTCTGCTCTCTGCCTCTCTGCTCCACCCCACGCCGCGCCGTACTGGCTCTTCCTCTCGTCCTCCTCCGACGACGGCGGACCTTTCTTGCAGACCTGAGTCGCACACCCTCAATCGCCGCTGGGGCTCCGGGGCTCTGTCTGCAGCGGCCTGCCTGATTCGAGAAGGCAAGTATGGGGCCGAGAAGTGGGCTGCGCAGGCCAGGATCCGGTGCGAGACGCCCAGTCTTGGAAAAGCACAGAGTCAAAACTTGGAAAAAAAAAAATCCATGCCCAGCCAGAGTATATGGGTGGCTGTCGTGTTTTCCAAGAATCGTCTCTCCTGTTTTCCAAGAATCGCCCTGCTTTTCCAACAACCCGAGCTGAATACTCGTGCTCGACGCCATAGACATCCTCCTCGACGCCATCAAGGTCTTATCAAGTGGGCGTGCGGGGTAGATAATAGATAACATCGACTGCGAATACGACCAGACTGCCACAGGCCGATCAGGATCGACCGCACACACTCATTCGATCTTCCACCACAGCGACCAACAACAACAACCATGGGCGCAGAGAAGATTCACAAGTTGAAAGGAGACGTCGACGACGAGAGCGGCCTCGGCGCCGCTAGGGACTTTACCGTGCAGGACGCCGTCTTCGGCGAGATCTCAGAAACTGGCCCCAACTACCGTAACGTGAGTGGCCCACCGAGGCACAGCACGAGAGTGGCCGCTGACAACACAGGTCACCACTGCCGGCGCGTGGGTCCTCATCACCAAGGCGAACATTGGCCTCGGTGTCCTGTCGCTCCCGTTCGCGCTGCAGGTCCTTGGTCTTGTCCCCGGAATCATCCTCCTCATCGTCATTGCGTCCATCGTCGCGTACTGCGCCGCCCAGGTCGGCACGTTCAAGATCAACCACCCCGAAGTGTACGACCTCGCCGACGGCGGCCGTGTTGTCGGTGGCAGGCCCCTCCGCGAGATCCTCTACGCCTTCCACTACATTTGTGAGCTCACGACCGTTAACGCAGCAGCTGACCGCCAGACATGATCGCCATGGTCTCGTCGTCCATTGTGTCTGTTTCCACCGCGCTCAACGCCGTCTCGACCCACGGAACATGCACTGCCGTGTTTATCGTCGTGTCTGCCATCCTCGGTCTCCTCCTCGGCTCGATCCGCACGCTCGACAAGATCTCGTTCATCGGCTGGGCCGGTCTCGTCTCGCTCGCCGCCGCGCTCCTGACCCTCACCATTGCCACTGGCATCCAGGACCGCCCTCCTGACGCTCCCAGCGTCGGTGACTGGGCCAAGAAGCTCCATATTGTCAACAACCCTTCCTTTGCCGAGGCCATGTCTGCCATTGCGTCCATTCTCTTCTCGTTCGGATCGACCCCCACCTACTGGAACGTTGTCTCCGAGATGCGCGACCCCCGCGGCTACAAGAAGGCCATGCTCAGCTCGGTCACCGGTATCACCGTCGTGTACATTGTCATTGGCTCGCTCGTCTACTCGTTCTGCGGCCAGTACGTCGCGTCTCCCGCCCTTGGCTCGGCGGGTGTGCTCATGAAGAAGGTCTGCTACGGCCTCGCGATCCCCGCCCTCGTCGCCAGTCTCACCATCTACGGCCACCTTGCCGGCAAGCACATTTTCATCCGCATGCTCAAGGGCTCGCGCCACCTCCTCAGCAACACGCCGACCCACTGGATCTTCTGGCTCTCGTGCATGTTTGCCGGCACCGTCATCTCATACGTGTTCGCCAGCGCGGTCCCCAACTTTAGCTCCATCATCTCGCTCGTCGGCGCGTTCATCTGCCCGACCGTCGCCATCTGGCCCTACAACCTCATGTGGTGGCACGACAACTGGCGCTACGCCTCGGCCGACGAGCGGCGCCAGACCCGCCGCCGCGCCGAGCTCCTCCTCAACATTGTCCTCTTCCTCGTCGCATTCTTCCTCATTGGCGGAGGAACCTACGGAGCGGTGATGGATGTGATCAGGAGCTCGTCGTCCGCCGGCCCGTGGAGCTGCAACGACAACTCGCACTCTGTCTAGGGAGTAGAAATTTTTGGCACAGGAACTTTTCGCCACAAGAAGCAACAGCAGGATGGTCCGTCGGAATGTACATTGTAGTTTCGTAATCGTAAACAATACCATCATCACATGGATAGGAATCAAGAAGCGTGTGGCACCGCTGCCGATGGGACAGCGAGAAGAACATGGAAGCTGCAGGAGCGTGCCGATCGCCGCCACGCGCGGGGCACGGGCACTTGTCACAAGCACGCCGGCTGGCGCGTCGTGGCTGGTGCGGCCATGCGTGGCGCCACCGGCCCCTGGGATCTGCATGCCTCGTGAGCGACGCGCGCGCGGCGTTCCTGCCCCCAGCAGCGAACAGGCGCAGAGATCTAGACCGCAGCACCCGCCAAGCCCAGAACTGCGACGCCGCGCGCCAAGTGGGACCTGGCATGCTAGTGTGCCAGGGGCCAGCGCCGTGCGGTGCGGTGCCGTGCTGTGCCGCCGTGACCGCCGTGACCGCCGCGCTGGGCGCACACCGCACCACCAAGCACGCCGATCGGACAGCCTGGCCGCCGGCGTGTGCCGGCGCTCGGCTAGGGCGCTAGGCTAGGGCTCCCTAGCGCGCGCGGCGGCGGCGGCGGCGGCGGCGAGGTGCGCTAGCGCGCGCGGATCTAGCCCCCGATCTAGGTCTCTCCGAGCCCTCGTCCCAGATCTCCGATCCCGGATCGATGGATCGCTGMATATCCATCCGTAATCTCGGACACATGACGAGCGAGCGGCGTGGCACTGGCGGCCCTGCGCTATATGGTGTATGCTGCATGCTGCATGCTATATGCTATATGCTGCCGGGCGGCGGTGGGCGCCGTGCCTCTGTTTCCCGGGGCGTCTATTTCCCGAGACGGACCCGATACTGGCTGGGCCGGCTGCGGCTGGGCAGATCGCCACTGTACTGCGCGTGCGTGCGTGCGTGGACGCGGTGGAGTGGATGCGCGAGGACCGTGCGGGCAGCTGCGAGCAGTGCCGCGTGCCGCATGCCGCCACCTGCCACATGACTGCGCTGCGCATTCTGTGCCCCCTACCAGATTACTGGGTGCACCGCCCTGCCTGCCCTCGCGGGCCAGCCTCTGCATCACCACGCGCTGCTCTCTATGTTTATGGTACGTCATGCAGTGGGTTGTACGGTCATATTTCGTACTATGTATCGTGTCGTCGTGGAATGGAATGGGAGTGAGAGAATGAAAGTGGGAGTGAAAGGAGAGGAGAGAGAAAAGTCTATACCCCGAGGGGCGGGCGAGGGGCGCCGAGAGCCAAGAGCAAGCGCCAAGCGACAACAGCATTTCTACACTGCCCCGTTACATGACAATACACCCGTCCTTGTCGCCCTTGCCGCCTGCGCCGCCCTCCTTCATGGCCTCGAGCTCGAGGCGGCGGTTCAACGCCGCGGTGCCGTTCATGCCGGCCGCGAGGCGCTTGGCTGCACGCTTGTCGCCGCCCTCGGACGCGAGACGGTACCACTTCATGGCGGCGGGGAGGTTGGGGTCGACTCCGACACCAGTCTGGGAAGAGTTAGTAGCTGCCATGTGTGTTTGAGATGTGCCGGCGGGGAGGCCCGAAACAGACTGCAGCAGACACCGCAGGGTCATCTGCGCCGTGTCCCAGACCGTCCCGGCTCTCTGTTTCGAGACGTAATGTCTGAAATGTGCGCAGCTACGCGACGCGCTGTGCTTACCTCGGTAAAGTAGCCCAGGGCGTACTGCGCCTTTGCGAGGCCCTGGTCGGCGGCCTTCTTCGCCCAGAGGTACGCCTCGGTGTCAGACTGGGGGAGCACACCCTCTGCGCCGACGAGGTACCAGGCCGTGAGCGCAAAGCACGCCTCGCGGTGGCCCTGCTGCGCGGCAATGTTGTAGTAGTGGATGCTGAGCGCGGCGTCGGACGGGCAGCCCATCTTCTGGTACTCGTAGCACTCGCCGAGCTTGAACGCCGACGGCGCGTAGCCGAGCTCCGAGGCCTGCGCGAGGAGCTCGGTCGCGTAGTCGAGGTCGACGAAAAGAATATTCTCGATACCGCGCTCGTGGAGGAGCGCGAGCTCGTGTAGGGCGTGCGGGAACTCTTCTGTCGCGTGCTCGGCACTGCGCTTCAGCCACTTGACGCCCTCCTTTGGCCGCTTCGAGAGGCCGAGCGAGCCGTTCAGCTCGGCAGTGCCCAGGCGGTACATGGCCCCGGGGTGGAGGCCAACAGCCGCCTTCCTGCGGGTTAGCGATGGACATGCGACAAAAGAACCCACTTGTAGAACTGGATCGCCTTGGCGCTCTCCCTTCGTGTGCCCCAGCCGTGCTCGCAGCAGGTACCGGCGCGGTAGCAGGCGTCAGGGTGGCCATGCTTGGCGGCGAGAGCAAAGAGGGGGAACGCCTTGTCAAAGTCCTGCTTGCCACGGGTGGTGCCGATGCCGTTGGCGTAGCAGTCGGCGAGAAAGTACTGCGCGTCCGGGTATCCGCGGTCTGCCAGACGCTTCAGCAGCGAAGTGGCCTCGCGGATGAGCTCGTCGCGCTTCTCGAGCGTCGCGGCGTTGGGGCGGTTGGCAGGGTCCGAGGGGTCATCCGGGTTCGGCGGCGGCACCATCGACTTTGCGGCGTCGATCATGAAGACGGCAAACTCAAAGATGAGCTCTGGGTCGTTTGTCTTTTTGGCATTTTCCCGGTACAGCTCGAGCGTGCGGTCGTGTGTGAGCAGCTCGGCGGACTTTCCCGGGCGGAGATGCGCTGTGTGTGAGCGGGGGTGACGAGTTGTTTGTGTGAGCGCCGTGTTTGGGTGCGCGCCATCTCGGCGCGATCTCATACTGCTGCTGCTGCTGCTACTGCTGCGGATGGAGATGCACGGCAGCTCAGATGTGCGGGCGTGGAGCGGTGTGCGCCTGGGATCTTGCGCATGCACAGTGCCACACGGTGCGTGGGAGGTGGTGACGGGAGAGGATACCGGCATGCTCGCGGCAGCCACGCGCAGCCAGCACGGTGCGGTGCGGCTTGGCGGCGGCGGCGGGCTGCGCGTCCCACTCGGGCGATGGATACTCACACTGGTCCATGAGCCTGGGCGGGCCGCCGAGCGAGTTGCGGAGGGAGGCAGATCCGTCGTCGACGACTGACATGTTGGTGGTGTGTGTGGGGTGGAAGAGTGGGTGGAAGAGAGGGTGATAAGAAGAGGAGGGTGTTGTGAGGTGTGAGGGGTGGTGGTGGTGTTGCGGTTGTGTTGGTGCTGGGGGTGGGGGGAGAGGAGGGTTTGGTGGTGGGTGGGGTACGGCCTAAGGGTCGATGGCGGAGTGCGGGCGCCGAGGGCTGGGAGGTGCTGCCAAGGTCGTGGGCGTGGACGGCGGGGAGGTCGGGAGTGATGGCGCCGAGGGGAAAAGTGATGGGAGAGAGAGAGTGTGAGAGAGAGAGACACAGAGATAGTGGTTGTGAGGGGTGGGGGGGGGGGTGGTGAGATCTCGGTGTGACTTTTTAAGGTTGAAAACGAGGCAACAGAGAGAGAGAGAGAGAGAACAAGGGTTCACAGCGAGCCCCGCAGTAACGACTGGATTCAATGGCGTTCGCAACGTTGGCACTGGGCAGTAGGGTGCTGAAGCTGTCGCCCTCGTCGTTGTCGGTGCGGTCGTCATCGTTGTCATTGTTGTCGTCGTCGCTGTTCCCCCTCTGGGCAATGCATCCAGTCTGCCTATCCACCCAGACAAGGAAATTTGAACACACTTTTCTAATTTTAATCCGGAATTTCTAATCCCAATTAGCAGCCATTACTCCTCCCCCCGCCCCAAATGTCAGCCTCACCTGCCACTCACAGCGGAAGCAAAGCCACGTGCTCCAGATGAGGCTGACAATTCTCCCACTGGGGGATCTTTCGGACATGGAAAGTTGGAATCCTCTTGCTCGCTCGTCGTCGGAAAACTCGAACCCAACACACTCTGTGACCCGTTCTCCGTCTCCGTCGCCGTCTCGTTCGTCTACACACCACCCGCCGGCGCCCACTCTCACTCCGACACGCCGAGCTAGAGAGCACACGCGAACGGACACTCCCCCAAAACAACCCCTCGTTTCTCCCTTTTCTCTCCCCCCGACCCCTCACCCCGATGCGCTCCTTCCTCTCCTCGACCCTCCGCCGCTTCCCTCTCGGCGTGCGCACCCTCGCGACCGAGGCCGCCCCCGCTGCCGAGGCCGCTGCCGAGTCCTCGTCCTCGAAGACTGCCGCCTGGACACCGTTCACCCAGCGCACCGGCATCGTCGCCAAGAAGCGCGGCATGACCGCCCTCTGGGACGCCGACGGCCGCCGGTGGCCTGTGACCGTTCTCCAGCTCGACGCCGTCCAGGTCGTCCGCCACTCCCTGCCCCCCGCCAACGACCCCAAGCAGCTCCACGCCCTCCAGATTGGCGCCTCGGACGCCAACCCCAAGAACACCTCCAACCAGATGCTCGGCCACTTCCGCAAGGCCGGCGTCAAGCCCAAGCACCACCTCCAGGAGTTCCGCGTCACTGCCGACGCCGTCCTCCCCGTCGGCACCGAGCTCGGCGCCGGACACTTTGTCCCGGGACAGTATGTCGACGTCACTGCCACCAGGTGAGTGTCACGACGAGAGGGGCGGAGGGGGAGTAAGCGGGGAGGACGAGGAGCGGAGAGGAGGCCAGGACCTGGCGCAACAACTGCTGGCTATCTGAACTTCAGGCTCAACGCCAGATGAGGTCTTTCTCCTGCTCGTGAGGAGATGGAGACTTGGCCCGCAAGCAGGTTCATTGTGCTTCGCGGCTACAACCTGCCACGCGCGCACAGTCTCCTGTCGTTCCTCCTCTTGGCATCTTTTACTGTTATCTTTTTCGTATGTGCTAACAGAGCAGCATCGGAAAGGGCTTCCAGGGCCCCATGAAGCGCCACGGCTTCCGCGGTCTCAAGGCGTCGCACGGTGTGTCCGTCACCCACCGTTCAGGTGGATCGACCGGTCAGCACCAGGTGAGTACCAGCGGGTGTCAGAGACGAGAGGGCAGCGCAGAGCGGCGCGAAATGTGGCGACTGGAATAGGAAGAGGCCGTGCGCGGAGGCTACTCCGCCGCTGCGCCTCCGACTCCGCGCCTGCCACCCCGCGCCGGCTGTCCTCTGCCCGGTGACTTCGGCCGGCCAACCCGGCCCCTCCCCCCCGCCGCGCTGACAAGCAGGACCCCGGACGTGTTCTCCCCGGCAAGAAGATGGCCGGCCACATGGGTGTCGTCAAGACGACCACCCAGAACCTCCTCGTGCACCGCGTCGACCTCGCGCTCAACCTCGTGTACGTGCGCGGCGCGGTGCCCGGCGTCGACGACGCGTACGTGGCGGTCCGCGACAGCAAGAAGAAGGTCGCGTACCGCGCGCAGAACAACCTCATGAAGGGCGTGCAGCCCGACGAGTGGCTCGGCGAGGGCGTCACGGCGCTCCCGACCCCGGCGGGCACCGTCGCGCGCCAGACGGCCGAGCAGTGGCCCGAGGTCATCGAGTGGCCGGGCAAGGGCCAGTAAACGGCGGGAGAGATTATAGACAGGAGGGGATGCATACTCATAGCTCACTGCGGGTGCCGTGCGGGTGCCGTGCATGCGGGGTGCCGTGCGCATGGGGAGGCGGATATATCTGGTGATACCAGCAGTGGAAAAGAGCCACAGTGTGGCGTGGGGCGTGTGGCGGGACGGCTCGGCGTGCTAGCACCGATCCGGTCACTAGCTGTGGCCTGTGACATGCAGATCGGCGGGAGACGAGGGAAAAGGAGCCTGGCGGTGCAGACAGCACTGCGTGTGCTGCCACCGCTGCCACCGCGAGTGGCATTCAACAGCACATGGCGGCTGTGGCGGCACTGTACTCAACACTCGTGCAACGCCCGGAGTTTACCCGGCACGGAGAGCGGTCTCCCCTATCCAGTCCGCGCCGGCCGTCTGCATCGCCGCGCCTACTCTCGCCGGTGCCCGTGGTGCGATACGACATACATTTTTCTCCGATACTACCAACATCTACTCGCGCGCCCGCTCCCTTGTTCCCTCGCTGCTGCTTCTCTCTCTATTAGAGCTTGGTCTTGCCCGCCTTTTCGTCCTTCATGATGGCGTGCGCCATGTTGCCGAAAAAGTCAAAGCTCTCGCGCGTGGCGGTCGCAGACGCCGAGGACGCCTGGCCCATGGCGGCGCGCGCCGAGATGCCCTGCGAGATGATGGCGAGGCGGAAGAGCATCCACGCGCGCACCCACTCGAATCCGGGGATGGGCCACTGCCACGGCTCGCGCGAGCCGGCGCCGCTGTTGGGGTGGAAGTGGGCGTTGAAGAGGTTGCCGACGTTCATGTCGTGCACCCACCACTGCTCGAGCTGCGCGCTCTGCGGGATGCCGGTCACGCTGCTGGGGACGCCCTTGAGGCCGAGGGCGAGGTTGCCGCCGCCGCCGGCGCGCGCGAGGCGGTTGAGGTTCTCCTTGGAGATGGGCACCATCGAGAAGGGGAGCAGCAAGTTGGCGAGGTCCGCGAGCGGGGAGCCGAGCGTGCAGAGCTCCCAGTCGAGGATACCAATGACGCGGGGCTCGGTGGGGTGGAAGATCTGATTACGTTAGCTGCTAGGTAAGATGGCATCCGACACCCACAAGGTTGTCGAGCTTGTAGTCGCCGTGGACGACCGAGGCGCCGTGGTGCACCTCGCCCCCGATACGGCCAGCACCCTGCTCAAACCACGGGCGGAGCTCGTCCGAGCCGTAAATGTCGCCGACAATGCCGCCGGGGAGGTTCTTGGCGGGAGTCGCGCCCTGCTTGGCCGAGACCTTCATGAGCGAACGGACCTGGCGGGGGAAGTAGGGCTTGGCGAGGGGGTCGGCGGCGAACGAGGCGGGGATGTTGAGCGCCTCGATGGGGGTGGTGGCGAGGAGGGTGAGGGTGCGGATCGCCGAGCGCCAGCTGGGAAATGTTAGTGCAGATCGCTAGCGCGCGGACGAGGCGGGGATGGCCGGGTAGAATGCCGAACTCCTGGCTGGCGTGCCCACCCCCGTCACTTGTCACACGATCACTCACATGGCATCGCGCTCCTCGCGGGGCTGGTCGGGGAGAAGAACGTCGGTGAAGATACGGCCCTTGAGGAACTCCATCACGTAGAAGGGGGCGCCGGCGACCTCCTTGTCCATGCAGAGGGTGTAGACCTTGGGCACGGGAACGGTGCGGTCCTTGGCCTCGGCGGGGAGAGTGGCGTTGTACTTGTTGAACGCGTCGAGGATGAGGAACTCGCGGTCGACGCGGTGGGCGGTGGATGAGATGAGCTGGCCGAGGGGCGCGCGGCGGAGGACATAGGAGCGCGCGGGGGTCTGGAGGAGGTAGGTCGGGTTGGACTGGCCGAACTGGGGGTTAGTCCTGCGGGCTGTGGGCGGCGCGGGCGGTGCGGTCCGGCGAGAGCAAGGCCAAACTGCTAGCTGTTCCGATTGCTCCACGCTCTGTGCACACTACTCACTCCGAACTGCTTAATCTCGAGAGGGCCAACAAAGCCGGGGACGTTCTTCTCGAGGTAGGGGAGGAGACGGGAGATGTCGATGGGGGCGCGGATCTCGCCGACGACGGTGCCGTCCTTGGGCCTGCCCTGGGGAGTTGTCATTGTGCTGTGGTGGTTGTGGTCTAGGGAGTGGTGGTGAAGGGGGGAGGAGTGACGAAGAGAGGGCGAAGCTGGCCGAAGGGGTTAAAGACAAGAACGAGGAGGAGAAAGAGGAGATGTGATGGCACCTCGAGGTTGTGGTGGCCGGTCTCAACCTACCCCACGTCCAAACTAGTCCCGGCTAACGATACGGCCGTCCACCCGGGGCGGACATTGCCGGGTACTCCCCTCACTGCGTCCCCCGCATCAGTCAAAATGGCACCCCGGCCACCCATGTATGCATGCATACGGCCCACCACTCTTGTGCTCCGGACTGCATGCATGCATCTCCTCGATCTCCGGCGCACAGCCACAGCCCATGCATGCATGCGTCTGCAGGTAAGTGTGGTGGCAGTCGCGAAAGCACACCCTTGCTTGCCCGCCAGCCAGCCAGCCAGCCTGGCTCTCCGGAAATCGCGGCGGCCCTGCCCGCGACCGGGAGCAGGGTGGGCGGCCGCTGACACGCTACGCGGGGCGGTCGTGTCTCTGCCAGCCGCCAGCCAACTCCACAAACACCACCCCTCGCAGGCAGTGGAGATGTGGGCCGTGGGGAGTGCACTCGGTGGGCAGTCGCCACGAAATGCATCAAATGCATGCACGTGGACGCCGAGCTGCATGCATGCATGTCGGCGGCGCGCCGTCGCTCTCCGTCGCTCCGTGCAGTGGTGCGGCACCCGCCGATCCCTCGCCACGCTAGCCTCGCGAGCCTCGCTCGCCCGCGCGCCCGCGATCGCCCGGCTCCGTCCGCGAGAGCTGCCCACAGCACGCCGCAGCCCTATATCCGCGCAGCGTCCACGCAGCACCCAGCAGCAGCGACGCCCGCGTCCCGCCCCGTTGGCGCCCGTGCCCGTGGCCGAGCACAGTGCTCGGCGAMAMRAAAAAARAAAAAAAAAAAAAAAAAAAAAAAAACCCCACTGACGCAACAGACGATCGTTCTTATCCTCTATGTCTGCTCCGACCTCCGTCCGGGTTCGGTCGACCGCAGCCAGTTCTCGCTTGGCAGGTGGAGTAAGCCGGTCGCCTGCGTTAGCATCGTGTGGGGTATTCTGGTTCTCATCCAGGGCTCCTTTCCTGGGCATATCTGGACTATCCAGACAGTGAAGTGTAAGTCTCCCACTGGTGGCCGCAGTCCGGTGGCATGGACTTTGATGTCGAGACGCACAACTTGCGCACCTACGACGAGCAGTGGCCAATTCCCCCGCGAGTCAAATGCCACACGCGCGACCTGCTCCTTACTCTGGAAATATGCTGACACCGCAGTGGCACCCAACTCGATGAGCTTCCTCCCCTTTGTGCTTGCCGGCATGGTAGTGGTCATGATCGTTTCGTGGTTTATATACGGACGGAGGCACTACATTGGCCCCATTCGTGCTCTGACAAAGTGGAGCGCCGGTGTCGAGCTTGACCCAAAGGACTACACCACATCGGCGGGTCGCGGCGCTGCAATCAAGTCGTATGTCCTCAGGGAGACCCGCGGCAGCAACTCCCTTCTCGGCAAGCGCAACGTTCTCCAACGTATGCTTGGGTCCTTTGTCCGCCCCGACAAGCCGAACACCTCGCCCGAGTCGTCGCGTGATCGCTCCGGCCGACTTGAGCGCATCACTTCGTCAGACAACATGGACAGCTCTGGCGTGCTCCCCGAGTCAGATCTGATGCCGGATTCCAAGCGGTCGCGCTTTCCGTATCTCCGCGGCAAGGGGCCCAAGCGGCACGACGAGTCTATCGGTATGAGCGACGTCAGCAGCAGCAGCGGCAGCGGCAGCAGCAGTGCAAGGCCCCTCCCCGATTCGCAGATCGACACACGAACGTTCGCGGAGACACATGCGCTCCCAGAGTCACAACTCGACCCGACGCGCACAAACGGAAACACGGCCACTTGGTCGCAGGTCGATCCAACACGCACACACGCCAACACGAGCGGATGGGGTGCCGCACAGGAAGAATCCCAGCTCGACCCGACGCGTACCCAGGTGGCATGGGGGCGCAACTCGTATGCGCCTGGGACGCGGTCGTACGGGGCTGTGTCCTCCCAAGAGCACGTGGAGGAAGAGTTCGGAGTCGAGACGGACCAGACGGACTCTGTGTGGGTGCCACTCCCGTTCGCCCCGCCGCTTCCCAGCCCCCAGCCGCACGCTTCGGCGACGCGGTCGTTTGGTGTCGCGTCCGAACTCGGGGTCGAGTCAGGACTCGAGCCGTTGCCCGAGTCTCAGCTGGACCCGACCAGAACTGGGGGTTGGTAGTACACGCGCGTTTTGGGTGTACAGGAAGGGTCGCGGATTTTACTGTATAATATATCGCCACCAATTGTCAATAATGTAATGTCGTTTGTATCGCAGGACGGCTACGGTGCAGCCGCGCACGGTCTTGCTTTGTGCACCATCTGTGTGACAAAGTGTGCTATTAGAGAGAGACTTGTGAGTTGAGCGGTGGTAGGCTCTGTCCAGATCTCCAGGATGTCGGGAGCAAGCAACTCTCCCGCCTGCGCCAAGCCGCTCTTGGACCATGCAAGCGAAGCACGCACGAATTCTAACGAAAAGCATGAGTCAGCTCCACCACCCACCACTGCGGATTTGGCCGCCAAGTGCATGTTGCTGTAGCCGCGGGAGACCGACTCCACATGGGGAATGCAAACGCAACACCCAATGCAAAGAAAGACCGGTCAGACCGGTCAAGGCAGGTCTAGAGCGATTCGTACGAGACAAATGCCGAGCCGTGGGGCTCTTGGCGTGAGCCGGCCGGTGTGCCGGGCCGTCCCTGGGCCCTGGGAGCCAGCCCAGCCAGCCCATGCGGGGCAACGTCCGAGCAGACCGGCGATCCGGCGACTTATGTAATTTTACTGCCCACACACCATGCACACCGGCGATCATGGCATGTGTGGATCAACAAACCCACACCGGTGTCTCGTCAGCCAGCTGCAATCTTGATCTTGTGTTTGTTCATACTCTCTCACTTCAATTTGTACTATTATCAATGTCCGGCCAAAAAAGTGGTCTGACAGCCGCAGGTCTCGACCTCCAAGACGGCGAGCTGGCAAGGGCCACAGGGCTGCCCCAACCGCCTTGCACCCCGTCAACTCTCACCGAGTCGTCCATCGAGTCCCAGTCGACCGCCGTGCTGGGCGCCGAGGATGGCGCCGAGGAGAAGAAGGTCGAGTACCTCATGAGCGCGGGGGCAATGTACTCTGCCCTGTTCATCTTTGTGCTGTCCCTCTTCATCGATGGTAAGTCGTGTTTTCATTCCACAGCGCTAGACTCCGTAAAATCTGACACAGTGTGAACAGTTTTGAGCGGCTCGGCCTTCTTCGTCTTCACCGTGCCCATCTCCGAGGACCTTGGTATTATTTTCGAGCAACAGACGTGGATTATTGTGAGTCATCTGACCGCGTCCCCGGCATGGGCATTTCTCACCACCATATCACAGACTTCATATGCTGTCGCCTTTGCCTCGTTCCTCCTCTTCTGGGGACGCATCTGCGACCTGTTCTCTGCTAAACTCGTGTTCATCGGCGGTTTCATCGCGGTCGGTGTCCTCAACCTCATCATGTCGTTCCTCACCGACCGCTATGCCTTCTTCCTCTTCCGCGCACTCACGGGCGTCGCCGGCGCATGCGTCGTTCCCGCCGCGTACCGTCTCATCGCCATCGTGTTCCCGCCAGGCCCGAAGCGAGGACGCGCATACACCATCTACGGCATCACGGGAGCACTCGCGAACGTATCAGGCACAATCATTGCTGGTGTGTTCATGTTGATCCCAACCACCGGACAGGGTGCAGCTTGGCGCTGGTTCTTCCGCATGGTCGCCGCCGTCACCATCCCCGCGTCTATCTGGTCGTACTGGCTCATCCCCAAGAGCGAGGGCCACAAGCTTAAGATCGAGGGCACGAGGGAGAAGATCAAGGCCATGGACTTCCCAGGAATTGCTCTGTGCGTATACCAGGCACGAAAAGCGTGAGGCAGGTTACTAACTTTGCAGGATGCTTCTGGCTCAACTGCTTCTTATCATTGGAATGACGTTTGGCGCCTCGTATGGCTGGAAGAAGGCCAGCTTCCTCGCACCGTTCATCATCGGCGCGCTGCTGTATCCGGCCTTCTTCTGGTGGGAGGCGCGTCTTCCAGAGATCGATGCCCTGTTGCCTCCGTCCATCTGGCGCATCCCCAACGTCACAATCCTCGTCGTCTTCGCGCTCATCACCCTCGGCTGGTGGGCCGTCAACTTCATGGCCTTCCTGGAGCTCTTCCACACCGTCCATGGCGAGAGCATGCTCATGGCTTCCGTCCGCATCCTCCCCGAAGGCATTGCCGCATTCATCTTCAGCTCGATGCTTGTCGTTTGGCCGTCCCTCACGCGCAATCCTCGCTACCCGATTATTATCTCCATGACCCTCTGTTGCGTGGCGTACGCCGTCTGGACCCAGGCGAAGGGCGTCGTCGGTATGGACTACTGGAAGTGGGTCTTCCCCGGCATGGTGTTCGGCTCTGCTGGTATGCAGATTGTCCTTGTGGCAACCAAGTAAGTTCAGGCGGTTTATTGTGACGAATGAGCTGACAATGCAGCGTTGGAGTCATGCAAGCTGCCCCCCCTGGCCGTGAGGGTGTCATTGGCGCGATCCTGCAGACCTCCATGCAGACGTCCAACGTCATCGCGCTCTCGATCCAGGCCGGCCTATTCACAATCAACCCCGGCAGCATCACCAACTTTGCCAACGTCCAGGCGTCGTTCTACTTTGAGCTCGGCTGGAGCGTCCTCTGGCTTGTTCTGTTCATCATCTTCTTCAAGCCCACGAAGAAGGCGAGCGCTCTTCCCAAGTAAAGGCCTGGAGGCAATCGAATATCGAACTCTCTTCCGAAATAATACCGCCCTCGAAGAAATCGAGCGCTCTTCCGAATTATAAAACAACCAAAAACCCACATCTACTGTATGATGTTGTAACAATAAGGCCACCGCAGTCCGCCGACAGTTGGAATGCCTTCCTCCGTGAAGGTGCGGGATACCGGCCACATACGGCTGTAAACGACGCGCTAGAGATATTAATAATCCATAGGGACACCTGGGTTGTTGAGCATGAGAGGATAGGGTCATCATTTTTTTTGCATCATCTAGATATATATCATGTCATGTCATTTCTATCCTTTGCCGGCGTGCGGCCGCGACTAACAGCAACATGTTTGTCTGCGCTCTAACCAGCTGACATTCAGGAGAGTGCCACTCGCGGCTCGAGATGGGCAAGTCCAGTGCAGCATATCCGCCACATACATATTCTGCCTGCTCGCGACCTCCCTGCCTCGCCCTAATCCTTTACATAGCAATACCGATAGGGCCCAGCGGAGACTCTGGCACCGGCCCAAGTTCAGACTCGCCGCCGATTTCGGCCGTGACCGTACCGACCGACCGCGTCGCCGGAGTGTGCTGCTGCGGGTGTGGGTGCTTGTAGTGGGTGTACGGGAGTGGTGCCCACGCAGAGGTGGACGCCCCCGGTTCGAGCTGGGATTCTTCGACGGCAGGATCCCACCCGGTCGTGCTGGCATGCCTCGAGGTGGCGTGCATGTGCGTCGGGTGGATCTGGGACTCTGCTCGCGCCGCCTCCCAATTTCCGGATGTGCGCGTCGGGTCTATCTGGGCTTCGGGGAGGGCGTGGGTTTCGAGCTGGGACTCGGGAAGCGCGTGGGACATGACCGGGGACTGGGGGAGCGTGGCCTGCGGCCGCGTGCGGGTCGGGTCAAGCTGCGACTCTGGCCGTGCCGGGTCGTCCCACTCGTATCTACTACTGCCCGCCCTGCTGCTGCTCGTGTCGCTCAGACCGATCGATTCTTGTTGTCCCTTACCCGTCCCCCGGAGATACGGGAAGCGAGAGCGCTTAGCAGTGGACTCGGGCAGGAGGTCGGACTCAGGAAAGGCAGCGTTCCCGCTGCCTCCCTTGTTTTCTGACGACGAGATGCGTTGAAGCGGACCGGAGCGTGTACGAGACGACTGGGGCGAGGGCCCCGACAGCCTGTCGCCGCCACGACCGAAGGAGCTCCTCAGACGTTGGAATATGTTGCGATTACCCACTTGAGAGGCGCTCCCACGACCACGTGTCTGCTGGACCACGTATGAGCGGATTGCGGCGCCGCGGCCGGCCGCCGTTGTATAGTCATTTGGGTTGATGTCGACACCGGCGCTCCACTTTGTCAGAGCGCGGATAGGGCCTATGTAGTGGCTCCGTCCGTACAGAAACCATGATATGACCATGATGACCACTATACCGAGCATCGCGAACGGTAAGAAACTTATACCGTTGGGGTCCACTGTGGCGGTGTTAGATATCGTCCGTGGCGGGAGATACGCTGATACCCACGCTTCACCGTCTGAATGCTCCAAAAGTGCCCGGGGAGACATCCCTGGAAGAGAACGACGATGCCCCATACTGCACAGAACCCAGCAGTGGGTTTGCTCCACTTCCCGAGGGAGAACTGGCTGCGGTCGACAAGTCCAGGGCGGAGGTCAGAGGTAACGTAGAGGATAAGAACGAGAGTCTGATGTGTCAGGCGCCTCCAAGTGGCTCGAGCTGGTTCAAGTATCCCAAGCGTCAAGGCGCTCAAGCTCACGTATGGAAAAGCCACGAAATAGTAGCCAAAGGTGAGGCTGAGGTTGTAGAAGTTTTGCTCGTTGACCCAGTATGCCGAGACGCCGGCGCACAAAGAAAGGACGACGAGGACATCGATGATCCATGGCTCCCCCTTGCCACCGTTGCGTAGCAGAATGCTGCTGAAAGGAATAGCATAGTCGCGTGCGAGCGCGAACGCGTACCGGGAGAGGACGAGTACACTCGCAACGCTGAACATGTTGCCGACAATAATGCCACTGATGGCGAGCGCGTGCATCTGGTGCGGGCTGAGGTTGAGGGAGAGCAATATGGGGCTCTGAGTATCAGTGAGAGTCTGGTGCAACGTTAGGTGTCGACTCACAAAGGCTGACATAGTAGTCGCCAGGTTGCCATACACTGGGACGAAGCTGACCGTGTAGATTATGACGCAGATGTAAACGATCACAAAGTGAGCGATGGTTGACGCGAATAAGACGCGTGGAACAGTCCGAGTGGGGCTGCGAGTCTCCTCTGCCATGCTGTCGGGTTAGTATCCGAGGGTGTGCATCGGCACTCACTGGGCAGGACAATCAATAGCAATCATTTTGATGGGCAGTCCAGTGAAGACCATAAAGGCGTCGCCATACGTCCACGACTTGTCCCTCTGCAGGCCTGTCCAGGAGAGTTGACCCGGCCCTTTCAATCCCCTGGCAGGTTAGTTGAGACCTTTGGGAACACTTACTTTTGCGAGCGGTATCCACCCCATATCATGAGGATCATCAACAAGATAAGATACGCGGCGTAAATTACCCCGGTGAGGATCCAGAAGAGGTTACTGCGTCCGAAACGGCCAAAGAGGGCCAGCGCCGCGAGCGCAGTCATGCAGAGGTAAAAGACCGGCTCGTTCCACTTTTCGGTGTTCGGCTGAAAGGCTGCCAACGACCCTTGGGTAATCGTACGGTATATGGCTGTCAGTTCAATGGCGCCACTGTACAGCGATGAAATGTTCTGTGGTCAGTTGAAAACCGTTCCAAGGCAACGTACCCTTCCCAAGTGTGAGGCAAGGACGAGACCACTGACAAGCCAACCCCATTGCCGCTCGTGACGGATGCCGGCGCGCGCACATCGCCATGCCCATGTTGCTGTAGCACCCGCAACAGGGAAAGCAGAGGCAAGTTCAGCAAAGGTCCCCGACAGCAACATGTGCAGGAGGAATTGCACGGGGTAGCCGATTAGCTGCAGGTATCAGCCACTTCCTTATGTTTAATAACCTACAAACAACAAGGGACAACTGTATGAATACAATGAGGTCATAAGCATAGCCTCGGACAGGATGCTCTCGTGAAAGGAGCTCATGAAGAAGAGACCCCAGAAGTTGAGTGGTCGACCAAGCCTCTCGTCGTAGCCGAGCATGCGGAGACGCTCGCCGTCGCTCAACTTGTGTGAGGTAGGCGTCTCGCCATACTCAAGCTCAGAGACCTCTTCCTTGTCATGTTGTAGGTTGGACGTTGACCCTCCAGTGAGTGAAGGAGGTGCGGAGCCGTGGGCAAGCATAGCAGTGAGTGGGGTTGGCGAGGATGGTGGAAGCTGGGTTGGAAGAAGTGGGCTCGTCTCGTTCTCACCCACCTCATCCTTTATAGACACCATTGACATTCATCTCGTTTCGTTTCGTCTAGCGCCCCTTCGACTAGAAAATGAAACTCAAGCTTGGGGAGTGTACAGCTGCAGTTGGCAGCGGCCGCTGCTACTCAGTCCATGGTCACACCTGAGGACCCTACGAGTACCACCGTCGCAATCGCGAGACGCGACCACGACATGTCTCCTTCGACACGGCGTGCCTTTCGGGTAAGGCACGAGGGGTTGGTTCCTTTGGATCCGAGAAGGACCCGAGAAGCTTTGCCTCAACTCTCTTTGGCTCTCAACTCGGGTGCTCATGCATCTCCTAACCTGGGGGCCAGAGAGGGATGCAATAAGAACTGAGAAGTTCTGAGGGTGAGCTAATCGCCTTGCAGMYMGCAGCAACTCTGAGCGGTGAGCATCGAACCTGCCACTGTGCGTAGTACTGACAGTACCTCCGTGTGCTGGGTATTTGAAGGCTGCTCCGGCCCCCACTGCGCAGGCCCCGACTCTCGTGGGCCCTGCCTGTCACATCTGTGACAATTATGGTTCTCGCTGCACTCCCATCTCGTCGACGCGGCTATCTGACCGACTTGAATTGCACCTTGAAACACCTGATCGTCCCATCTGAGCCTCGGGGTGGGCTTGGTCTCTGTTGGGGGCGGCGTCAGCACCGGCCCTCGCGCGAGAGAAATCATATGCCGCTATGATTCAGATTGATCGGGACACAATCGGCCCCGGCCACCTGATTCGTCCTGGATGTCTTCTCGGGGCTCGTCAGATACCGCGATATCTGCGTACAATGTCTTATCTTACCACAAGCGGGGCATGCTTGGGGAACATCTGCCATGGAGGTCAGCAAGAGGAGTAGAGCAGACGACATGCCCCCAACCCGTGTGTAGGCGCAACTGGGTGCAGTACTTGGTACCTATGGGTTCCTTAGGCATCGTCTCATGTACGTACTTCGTACTGAGCAATCAACGGACATTGGACACAACCAGTCGAGGTTTCCTACCGGTTGAATAGCCTGAATGTCGCACACAAACAAAGACCTGGACAAGAACTTTTGGAGTGCAGCAGGGAGGCCGCAGTCTGCATGGGGGGAAATGGTACATATGTTACCATCGCTGGTCGCGGTCCCTAGGCCCACCGCAATCATCTGGCCAATGTGGCACAGAAGCCAGACGGTGGACTGTATGTCATTCATTCCTTCCGTTGTCCGTTCCTCACAATAAATGTCCGTTGCCCTTCCTACATGCCGGGAGCAGGTCAGGACAGCAGACTGCTAGCACTCCAGATGGTTCAGATATTGATCCCCAGCCTTGTGACAGTTTGGAGGCTTTCTTGGCGGGCTGGGATGCTTTGCGGCGAGGTTTCATCATTGCTATTCTATTCTGTCCACCTCCTATGAAGGTTTTGGTGTCCAGACATCAGGGGGTCGGTCGGCGGTCGCCACATTCAGCTATCCACCTAAGCGGTGCCACTAAACAGGACAGACTACCTATTCAGGCCACCAGCGTCGCCTCGAGAACCGCACCGCTCCAAAACGAGGATCTCAGTGGAGACACTATCAAATGTTGCATCGCCTCTTCAATCTGCACGTTGTCAGGGAGTGGACACTTTGCAAGCCAGTATGCTGAGGTTTTGATTGAGTTGTAACAGCTGGGAGATCCAGTTGATCCGGTTCCGACAGAGGCACAAGGCGATGCCTGAAGCAGCAGGCGACCACCTGGCTCTAGCGTTAACGGCAATGACGATAACTCGATACTTTTGATCTGGGGTCTCACCGCAGCTGTGCCAGAGAGGTACACTTGAACGCGCTTATCAAGCGATAGAGGAGACAAAAGTGGAGGTATCCAAGGATCGCTGGAAACGCATCTGGATCGCCAGGTGACGTTAGTCACAACTTTGAAATGAGCGGGGCGGAAGACGTATACAACAGCGATAACGACGCATTACAGAAGCCTGTTGTTTGCCCCAGAATGCATAGGGCTAAGAGAGGATGCTTGACCAGCAGGTGCAGGGCACTACAACGTCACCCGACTCTATAGTGCAGGATGATGGCACAAAGTCCGTTTAGAGTAGAGTACAACCGACTCGGCCACGTCGCAACCCCTGGACACCCAGTGGGCATTTATCGCTCTTTCAACGCGGTAGCGATATAATGCATTGCATGCTGACGGAATATTTTCGGCATTGTAACCAGGATGGATATCCTCTGCAGCGTGTTTACGGCGTGCTGGGTGTGCACTGCTACCATGCTACACAATCTGAACATGTGTCACATCCTGTGCAGTACACACGCGCCGCCACCATTATCGTTGTTATGCATCGCTCGCTATCTCATCACGGCACTGCTATCTCGTTATCGCCTCTGACTTTGCTTAATGGAAACGCAAAGGAGGAACGCGATTATCTGAAACATGGCTCATGTGACCGGCTCTTGGCGATCCTTGCTCAAAGATGCTGTGGGCCGAGATCTGAGCTCTTGGGTATGTTGGTTGGCAAGATTTTTGGAGCGGCCATCCCATTGAGTTACAGGACTACAGGCAGCGTAGTGCGGCTCTCACCCCAGACCTCCGAAGCAAGGCTAGATGTTGCTCCCACCTCGCAAGCAGTGCGCCAAGATGCCGTTCTCGTCTCCGACCAGCCGGCTAGAGTGGCACTTGTATCCTACGGCCTACAGGTCAGAGGCATCTCTCACCTGTGGCCAGTCCGTTGGGTGAGGCATGTACCTTCAGCAGACAACGGATAGGCGTTTGTCGACATATAAAAGGAGACCACTTTCCTCCCTTGAAATCTCATCACCAACATCAGTTCACTCGACTCACTGCCACTACCACAGCACTACTCGAACAACCTCCCACACCCATTTCCAGAAGTCACTCACAATGAAGTTCTCTCTCCTCCCCATTGCCGCCCTATTCGCTGTCGTTTCTGCCGCGCCCGTCGCGGAGGCCGAGCCCGAGCCGCTCTCCAACATGGGCGACAGGGCGTGCTACACCGCGTCAGCACCCCCCAACATGCCCAAGATTGAAAGTACGTCCTGTCATGAGAGCGAACTGACCTCCAGACTGCATGCAGGGCAACGGTCCAGCCTACTTTGCCACGCTCAACGGCCAGGACCTCACCGATGGGAAGTTCGATCGCATGGTCGACAGGATCTGCGGAAACGATGGATACTGCAAGGCCCACTACGACAACCACCGGACAGCCATCGACAAGCACAAGCGGTAGGGAGAGGCCTAGATAGTATCAGCGAGGCTCTCGCTTCTCCGACTCTCTACACCCTCGGAGCTGGACCCTCCTCCTTCTCGGCTCGGCTTTGTAGCATTACTTCTCCCACCTACGCGTATATACACGGCCAGTGTGGATTGTCACTCCTTTGTCTGTTCTGCCTGTAGCGTCTCTTCTCGTTTCTCCGATGAACACTTTAAACCCCCATGTGCGTGCACGTCGCCACAATCACGTGATTCGTTGGCACCGGCGACAAACTTGCAGCTCACATTTGCTTTCTAGTTGTGACTCTTCCTCGGGGACCCCCTATGCTACCCCTGCGCATTCGTGCAGTTGTGTACTACCAATGACTGTCAGCACCAAGTTGCAGTCGAGTGCAGAGCTCCGAACACGCCAGGTGCCACCTGTCTTAGGTTCCATTCACTCGGGTGGTTATTTCAGGTACTCAGATCTCAAGCCTCCCAACTGAGCGTCGGAGGCACAGCCAGAGACCAGGATAAGAAACTCTCAAAGTACGTCTGTAAGTGTGATGCAAGAGAAGGGAGCAGGTCAGAGGCGTACACCTCGGCATTGTGGCGAGACACAAGGCGGGAACAAGCTCCTCTGCCACTGCTCCACGCTCGTCATCACCGCCTCGGCGGTTGGGCTTTGCGCTCTCCACCTCGTCAGTGTCGACTGCAAGGATACTGGGGCATTTCAGGCCAAGTGTGACAAATCTGGGGATTGGACTTTACTGGAAAGGTGCGTGTGCTGTGGCACATGCTCAGCCTTGTGGGGCACTAACCCTTCAGCAAGCCACACACCCCAACCAGGTCGAGATCACCAACCGACCCCTCGCGCCGTCTGATGGAGGTAGATGCAAGCGCCCGTGCACAAGCAGGTGTTGGGTACGCTCACGAATGCCCCAGAGATGAATAGAGTAGAGCGTCAAGGCACAAGTTACCCAGGACATGACAATGGAGGCCAGGGACTCGTTGTGCGGTTGCGTTGTGCGGTTGCGGTTTCGGTCTGCGCAAAAGTGCTTACGGGAGAGGATTCGAACGTCCGGGGGCGGGAACCACAAGAGAAAATACCGGGTGCGCTAGTTGAGCGCCTCTAACCCATTATACTATCCTACCACAATTTTTCCTTATTTGGACCCCCCAGGAGCTGGAAAGCTGTCCGCCATCGTCGGGTTTGCCAGCTGCCTTGTCATGAGCATGAACGCGCCCATGACGCTCCCCTCCCGGTCAGCACATCAGACAAGGTCCTGCTGGCGCCGGGGGACCCGGTCAGTGCTTGAGCGCTCGACGCACGTACTCCTAAGTCTTGTAATACATATCACAGTAATCAATCGTCGACATGTGTCGAACGCACACGTCCTCACGACTACAAGCGTCCTCGCAACTACACGACAGGCACATCTGCGAGAGCTGCCATACCGTATTTGTACCGCACCGAACACCGCTCCGACATCCAAGTCCCTCTTGGTCTTGTCTCCGATCCGCCCTACTCGAACCCGAGCACGTCGCGGACACGCACAAATGCCGTGTCCCCGTCGCCACGCTGCGAGAGCGACAGGTGCACGAGGCCCGTCTGCGCGATGGCGAGATGCAGCAAGCTGCGTTGCCTCACTCCGAGCGATTCTGACTGGTCAGCCCCAACCTCCAAACTAGTCATTGAGTCAACTTACCCCGCACAGCCGCCACGATCGGCTCGGCGTCGCGCATGCGCATCTCCCTGATCGCCTCCGAGGCGCGAGCGCCGGTGTCGCCGCCCGCCAGGATGCCGCCGGCCGTCTCGAGGAGCGCGGCGTCATCGGCGCTCCAGTTGTCCTTGCGGGCTTCGGCGCGGAGTGCGCGCGCGTACGCGAGTACCTGCTCGTCGGCGTCGTCCTCCCCCGTACCCTCGCCGCCACCACCGCTGCTGCTGCTTTCCTCGTCGACGTCCATCTTGTCCTCTGCGGCGGCAGCAGCGCTCTCCGCCGCGCCAGCCGCAAAGTGGTAGATCTTGAGCCGGCGGTGCAGCTCGTCCTTCATGCGGCTCAGATCGATGCTGCTGAAGAAATGCACCGGCATGCGCGGCATGCCGTCTGCCGCCAGCAGGCGCGAGAGCGTCGCGACGGCTGTAGCAGGGGTTGGATACTGCGACACGTGGCAATCGGGGTCGGTGGGCATGTCGGGCATCACCGCGGCACAAGTCTCAGGGAGCCAGCCGCGCTCGACCATTTGCAAACGCATCATCGCAGCAATCTTGCTGTGACCCGTAGAATCGAGGTGTTCCAGCACGAGCGCGGCCTGCGCGCGCGAACTGCCGTCCCGCAGTTCCGAGTCCTCGGGGAGTTCGAGCTCCGGCTTGGCTTTCTGCTTGCCTTTGCTTTTACTCGGGCTGTTACTACCCGATTTCGAGCCCTTGGCAACCGACACGCCGACAGGGAGGGGATGCCAGGTGGGAGCGGCGTCAGCAGGAGGAAGCGTGTCGAGATCAGACCCAGGCCCGACACCGGCAATACGCGGTACGCGGGTGTCGACTTGCGACGAAAAGACCACTGGCGTCGGGGCGAGCGTCTTCATCACGCGTTCATGGATTGCGCGCACATGCGAGTCAATGTCGTACTTGAAGGGACCCGAAAAGTTGACCGACACGCTCTCGCCAATGCTCTGCATGCCGACCCCAACATGCAGGTTGGCGGGCAGCTTGGTGAACGCATGACCGAGCAGCGCACCGTTGCGCGTCAGGAACGCCCGTTTCTGGGTAAAGTCGATGCCGAGGCCGAGTATCTCGCCCACTACGGGTGTTAGTGTCCCAAGTTTTCGGTTAGTGTAGTGACGTAGTGACGCACCCTTCCACGGCTCCGCAAAGCTGCGGCCGTCGCCACTCTGCTCGAATACCTTGCCGTCGTCACCGTGCCAACCATATGTACCGGCGTCCCAGCCAACAAGACGGGCGAGGGAGGCGTCGTCGAGCATGAAACCAAGAGTAATGTTCGCCCTGAGGCCTCGGCTGAGGACTTCCGCCTCAAAGTAGAAGACGCCAATGCCCGGTGGGATGGGGTGTTCGGTGCGCAGCGCGCACGCGTCCTTGCCCTCGTTCTCCTGACCACGCGGGGGCCGCCCAGCGCTGTAATTCGTGAGCCGCGCAGCGTTGTGATCCGAAAACGTAATAACAGGGTGGCCGTCCTCTGTTGCGGTGAGCAGGAGGTGCGAGGACTGAGTCGGCGGCTTGAACTGCGAGGGGAGGGGAGTGGTTGGTGGGAGGGTAGTAAAAGCGAGATAACTCGGGCGGGCGGGCCTGTCAAGCCGCTTCTGCCGCTTGGAGCTCGTGTCCTCGTCCATGTCGTCCATGTCGTCCTGGCGCCGGCGCGTGCCGCGCTCAGAAATGATGATCGGCGCGGGTGAGCGGGACAGCGAATCGAGGTTGGTCGGGTGCCAGGACGACGCCGAGCTTCCTTCATCCCCAATGATAATCTCGTCCTCGTCCCAGTCGGGCCCCGAGGTACGGCCGTGGGAGAGGAAGCTCTGCCTGCGCCGGTTGAATCCGCCGCGGGACAGCGCCGCGCCGCTGTCAGGAGACGTTCCCCAGGCGTCAAGGTTGTACTGCGAGTCGAGCGGATCGACTTGGTGACGGTCGACACGCGGGCCGTTCACGAACACGCCCCATCCAGCGTCGTCGTCATCGCTATCCGGCCCGACCAACATGTCCCAGATATGATCGTCGCGGCCGCCAGGCGCCGCAATGTCCGACGGGTCAAACCGGTACTGCCTCCGTGCCGGAAGGCGATCCGAAGCGTCCGTACGCCGGCGGACAAACTCGGCAGTCGCCACACGGGGAAGTTGAAGGTCGTCAGTCTGGGTGCGCATCAGCGCGTTGATTGTTGCGGGCGCTGCCGCGGCTGGTTGTGTGGCCGCTTCCGACGTTGCGGGAGGCCTCGCATAAGCCCCGAAAAAGTTGTAAAGCGCGCGGCTGGAGGTTGCTGCCGGCGCGCTCGAAGCAGTACCAGGTGCATCGTTCGCGTTTGTGTTTGGGTTGGCGTTGGTGGTCGAGATGGTACTGGTACTCGGGGCGATGGTTGTGCTGCGTCGAGCGCTCGTCGCCGTGGAGCGCTCGCGACTTCGCGTCGGGACATAGGACGCCCACGAGTAATGACTGCCAGAGGGCACGACCTGCTGGGGGCCTGGAACGCGGGGACGGGGTGCAGTGTCCTGGAGGATGGTGCGACGGGCGCGGCTCGCGGGTCCTTCTGCTTCTGTCGCGGGCGCGGGGACTGGAATGGGTGTGGACGCGCCGGGAGGGACCATGTTGGTAGGGGGAGGGGGAGTGCCGTTGTTGCTATCGCTGGCGGTGGTGGTTGCGCGGTTGGTTGTGATGGTAGGTGTGGTTGCACTGTCATTGCCATAGCCAGCGCGGCGTGCCGTGTCGATCGCCTGGGACCATGGATGTGAGCGGCGAATGCGGTCGCGCCCTGTCCGGTCCCCCGCAGCGGCGGCCGCCCCCGCGTCAATACCCTGGTTTGGGAAGCTCATTCCAAGTACTGGTTCCGTGTCTCCTTCTGCGACGCCGGTGCGATATGCGCTAGTGCGCTGCAGATAGTTTGCGATGGAGGAGGAGGTGCGGGGGTAGGAGCGTGGAGAGGGTCGGAGAGGGGGGCCAAGGAGCTGGTCTAGGGAGAGGGAAGAGCTTGAGATGGAGGAGGAAGGGTCGGCGGCACTGGACGAGTGTGTTGCGCCGCCCGAGTTGTTAGCCTGGCGCTGAGCGGCGGCAATGTGTTCTGTTAGCAACGAGCGCGATGTGTGAGAGCGGCGTCCGGTGGTGCCGCTCTGGACGGTTGGTGTTGTGAGGATAATGTCGGCGAGGGCATGGGGGATCTCTACGTCCTCTGGCCCCCACTGCTCGATGGAAGGGGCGTCAGTGTCCCGCTGACCGTTGAGACGAGCGAGGGTTTGTTGGAGGGTTGCAGAGCCGCGGGATGATGAAGCAGGCCAGAGGGTGTCGTCCATGGTGTCTGCTGCTGGGGCTGGTGGACTGGGACTGGGACTGGGACTGGGTCTGGGGATGATGGTGATTGGTTGTGCGGTGGTGGTAGTGTTGGCTGTGGGGTGTGTGGGCGACGAGCGACTGCTCATGTCCGTGAGAGGGAGGGAGAGAGATGGAGTGGGAGAGGGAGATGTGAAAGTGGTGGTGGTGGTGGTGGTGTAGAGACGGACGGAATAGAGATGTAGAGGAGGGCGGTGTGGGCTTGCGCGTTACTCTGGAGGCGGGGGAGGTTGGGTTGGGTTGGGGGGAGGTGGTGATTGATGCCGGGCGCTGGGTGGCGACACCAAACCGCAATAATGTCTGACGTTTTTGGTTTCTTTTGTCGAGCTCACCGTCTCTGTCACTCTGCGCTCGCTCCCTCGTCGTCATCAATGTCGTCAATGTCATCATAGACATGCTGCACGTGGCCCCTTATGGCCCGTACGCCATCGCGACCACCGTCGTTGACCGGCTCGCGACTCGACGGCGGCACAAGAATGGCACTGGCTGCGTGTTTGAGCTAACCCCAGAGCCCAACGATGAGGTTGCTCCTTTGTTCCCTTCATCCCCCACATCCCCCAGAGTAGCCCTCTCTAAGCACTACATACTGCGCTGCCAATGCATATTCCAATCCCGCTCATCATCATTGTCGTTGATAGTGATGGCGATGGCGACGGCGACGTTCTGCTGCTGACAGTGGCCAAAGAGGATCAATTAGCAGACTTTAAATGACTTGGACCCCACAAATACTTCCGCTAATCATGGTTTTGTTGTAAATTGAAATTAGACCCAAAAGCTCCAGAGCAAGGCACTGCAATGAATGGCTTCCCTCTTTCCCCTTCCCCCCCCAGCCCAGAGCCAGAGTCACAGCCTCGTCGGCCCAAACACGCTTTTGGGATCTGGACGTGCTCATTCTTTGTCCTATCCATCCAYCCACCCACCCATYCGWCCAGCCGTCCAGCCGCTTGCGCCGCCGCCCCCGCGTCCCCCGCAGCTCCTCGGGCCGTCTGGAGTAGTATCAAAGCCCTCTGCAAGACAGACGCGCTGGACCTGTACGGAGAGAGAGAGAGAGATACATATATAACACATAAAAGGTAGATCTTCCTTCACAACTCGTCCGTCTGCCCACAAAGGGCCACCCACCTCCCTGGTCACTAACCAGTCATCGTGTGTCCGACTCTTCCACCATGCACGCCGCTGCCGTTCTCTGTCAGTTGCCTTGGTATTCCCAAGTCACAACTCTAACATTCAGTCCCCTTTGCGGCTGTCAGCCTCGTATCGGCCGCCGCTGTCAAGCGCCAGGCAGCCGTCCTCCCAATCTCGGCCTTTTGCACCCCGTTCTGCACCGAGACCGTCAGGATCATGACGCAATGCCTCACCGCCATGGGGAGCAGTACAAAGTGCGACATCTGGTGTGACGACTACACCGAGTTTGACTGCCTCAACTGTGAGAGGCTGATCAAAGATGACACCACCGCGACCTGGGTCACCCACTACCCAGAGATATACGCCTCGTGCCCGACAGCCACTCACTGGGCCAGAGCTCCCGCCTCCTTCAGCAACATGGGCACCCTCGGAACTCTAAAGTACACCTCCCTAAAGGACTTTCAGGCCGCCAACGAGCAGAACGGCAACGCGGCCGCCAACTCTCTGGTCCCCACCGGCGCCGCAGCAAGCGACACTATAAGCGGCGCCATGACAATCACCGCCGAGGACGCTCCTGGAGGCCTTATCACCAGTGGCGACTCGTCTTCTCCTACCAACACCATCGTTCCCAGCGGCCCTCCCACCTCTACCGGCGCCAACGATATCCCCACCTCCGCTGTCAGCTCCGAGGCCAGCTTGAATGGCTCCAACCGGGGCAGTACCAGCAGCGCTCCAAAGTCGAGTATGAGCGTCCCTGCTGGCGGCGGTAGCACCACCACCAGCGGGAACACCGGAGCCAGCAGCAGCGGCGCACCGGCCCTCAGCCCCGGCGGGCTCCTCGCCCTCATCGGGGCGGGTCTCGTTGCGGCTCTCTCATAACACAGCACAGTCAAGTACATACAGCGTATAATACTCGGAGCCATGAAGCTTATATTCCTCTCACGGGACTGTCTCCCAGGTTGAGAACACACTCCTGACCTCCACAGCCCCTTCTGCCCCACCATTCATGAGCGTGGTCGGATGGCGGATAAGAGCGAGACCCTGCAGACTTCGGACGTGCCGAACTCTACTACATGCCTCAATGTTCAAACACTCGAGTGCCGGGCATTGAGATTGTGCGGGAAGACACAGAGTGGACTGTATAGGAACGAAAGCATAGTCGCCACCGTCCTATTTTCCAGCGGAAGTGCTGCAAGACCTGGTGACCGTCCGTACCATGTCAGCGGCGTGACTTCCCCCTGATCGGAGTATCTGTGATCGAGCTGTAAGTATCTGGGCATGCCTAGAACTACGAGATGGAGGGCAAGTGCCAACCACTTGCCTACCCGTCTCTACTAGGGAGTAGGGCAAGGTCTGTCACCGAGAACACCCCCACAATCTCGTTCTCCGTTCTGCCAACGCGTCATGGTACGCCGCATATATTCAGTTCAGCCCTGGCGGGAAGCCGCGGATGTGTCACTGATTTTGAGCGATGAAGGCTCCAGTCCATACAGGAAGGGCAAACCACAGCCACACCAGCCCGCCGGTGAAACACATCACTGTAAATGACGGGGGAGAGTGCATTCCCGCGTCTCAAACACCCTTGAATATACACCTCTCTACGAGAATGGACTTAAAAGTGGAAGATGGCAGCTCACCGTGATCCGTTGGCACCCCCGTATACCTGGCAAACCACCACTTCGTCTCGCCGCCAGTCGCCATGTCAATCAAGAACGCCGCCTCCGAGAGCATGGAGCAGGACCGCTCGGCGATGTTTGACGAGCGCCGCTCGCGCTCGCTGCAGTCGCCCTTTGGAGGTCGGCCAACAACTCCAGATGACGGCATGTGGAAACCGGCGGCAATCACATGGGAGCAGAAGTTTCTTGCCGAGGACGCAACAGAAGACCGTGAGTGCGAAAGTGAAGCCAAGCAGCTGACGGCATAGCGACAATCAACACCCAGCCGCTAGAGACATATCTCTACTACTCCGCCCGCGAGCGCCTCCGCGAGGAGAATGACTATCGCCCAGTCCCCGACGCGCCATGGACAGTGTTTTTCAAGACTATCACTGGAGATGGCAAAGCCGTTACTCCACACTCTGCTGGACAGCGACGGACAGAGGCACCGAGTTCCACTCCACAACCCACTGTCCGAGAGTGGATGAACTCGTGGCGCCGAAACCAGGTTCCACCTGACGCCCGCCGCCTCTCATCGCCATACACCAGTCCGATCGACGAGACAAAGTGCATGAGCACGGAACTCGCTGTTCGTTCTACCGAGGGCTTTATCACGCCCCATGAGAGAGAAACTGCCTACCGGTGAGCAGGCCACGCGGCGTTACGCTGACATTAGCCTGATGCGTATATCGAGCTGGCAGGTAGTGTTCTATCTCATTTTCACCGACATGTGTGGGTGGTGGTCTGCCCCGGCCGTCTTCAAAGGCATCGGGTTCGGCCCGGGTGCTCTTGTGTACAGCTTCTTCTACCTCGCGGCATTCTGCTGCGGCCAGGTCTTGTGGAAGCTCTACATGTCGCTAGACTCTGAACGTTACCCGGTCAAGTCCTATGGCGACCTTGCACAGCGAACCTATGGCCCGGGCTTTCGCAACTTTGTCGACGTTACTCAGTTTCTACAGCTAGTGTTCACCGCCTCGGCCTGTATTGTAGTAGACAGCATGGTGCTGTCCGGCCTCCTCAGTGACAAATTCTGCTTCACGGGTCTGAACGCTCTGTTTGTCGTCGCGGGCCTTCTCCTGTCCCAGATGCGCACTCTCCGAAACGTCTCGCTCGTAACCTACTTTGCGCTCTTCACGAGTATCATAACCCTGGTCCTCGCAATGTACGGTTCCGCCCAGTTCGATCCGGTCGACCCAGTATCCCACCTGGCAGGAGGAGGCGCCGAACCCTTGGAGGAATGGAACAACATCACCCAGACAACCAAACTGCACCCGTACCACCTCTATGGATGGATTCCCCCGGACACCCCTTGGCGCAGCCAGATCGCAAGCGTTCAGGTGGCGGTTCTGGCGTACGGCGGAGCTTCCATCTTTACAGAGTTTATGGCTGAGATGCGACGGCCTCTCGACTTTTGGAAGGCTGCGACAACCAGTCAGCTCCTCATCTGCACCCTCTACCTATTCTACGGCATGTTTACCTATGGCATGTAAGTGCAGTGCCCCTCGTTTTCTGCTGACAACAGGCAAGGGCAGTACACCTCGGCGACTCCCACGATAAACAATCTCCCCATCATGGTCGTCATCTACCTCGGCACCATTGTCCTCAGCCTTAGCATCGCGCTGGTGTACGTCCACATTGCCTGTAAGATGGTATACCGCGTGATCTGCCGCCGCTACTTGAAAGCACCGTCGCTGTCTTCCAAGAAAAGCCGTCTTCCTTGGTTTGGCACAACGGCGGCGTTTTGGACCCTTGCCTGGCTTATTGGCACCGCGATCCCCCGCCTCGCGGATCTTCTAAACCTCATCACGGCCATCTTTGTGCTCCCCATGACCTATATCATTCCGCCACTACTCCTCCTTGGCCACTGGGTGCAGCGCGACGCCATGTCTTCCGATTCCGAGTGGCGCCCCGGAATGACCCCATATTCCAACCGTGTCGATTCCTTCAGCAACGTCTCTCGGTGGAAGCGCGGTTTCGGGCCAAGGTGGTACTTTAAGCTTGCTCTCATCTTGACTATCATTGGGACAACCGCGTTTATGGGTCTTGCCGTCTACTCTGCGCTCCACCAGGTCATCGAGCTATTCACCGAAAAGGCAAAGAACAATCTCCTCCATCCGTTTACTTGTAGACTTGGTAATGGTGCCATCACCGGATAATTTGGACCCTACAGGTAGATTCCATGTATGCATTACAGTATTAGATCTTTCCCCTACCGAGGAACTTGTTTGGCACATCGACGTAGCGCGAACGGAGGAACTCGGCGACGCTCTTGGCGAGACAGTCGAGGCGGACAGTGGAGCTGACGCCCTTTCCGAGATAGTCGTGAATGACAAAGTGGACGGCGAGCAGTCCAGGGAACTCTACGCGCTCAATGCGGTTGTTCTCAAACTCCTTGGCCATGAGCTCGACGAGCATGCGCTTTGAAAGGAGCGTGCGGAGCCACTCGTACTCGTCCTGGTTGCGCACAAAGAAGCCGACGTTGGCATTGCCGCCCTTGTCGCCCGAGCGGGCGTGAACGACCCATCCAAGGGGGCCGCGCGTTGTGGGTCCGTACGCCGAGGGGTTGAACGCCTGCGAGTTATCATAGTCGGACTGTGCGCGCACCGGTGCGGTTGTAGCGACAGGCGGCACGACGATGCGCTGGCTGGAGCCGACAAAGCTGACGGTAAGCTCGAGGTGCTTCTGCTTGACGCGTCCCGGCCAGTACTCCATGTACGGCATGGGCGTGCACATGCGCAGGTCCATGAGCCAGTGGAAACCGGGGAAATGGCCGAGACCTTCGGGGTTGATGAACGTGTAGAGGTTCTTGGTCGGGCCAAAGGCGTCAATGTTCCTTGCCTGGGCAAAGATGCGCATCATCGAAGTTCCCTCTGCCTCGGTCTCGGGGTTCTCCTTTGCGACTCCGTACTGTGTCATGTCGAAGACGTCAAACTTGGGGCCACCCTGCTTGTTGATGTGGTGGTTGATCTGCAGGCGAAGCGAGTCAAACTTGTCCTGAATGTCGAGGCCAGTGGCGAACACCATTGTCTCCGCCTGCCAGCCAGCAACAGCACAGATGGCAGCCTTTGTTGTCTCGGGAGGAGGGAGGCCACGGACGCCCGTGACAATGACGCGGTCACGTCCGAGGTCGGTCACCTTGATGTTGTCGATGAGCGCCTGCACGTCCGGGTTGAGGTACACGTTGCCCTGGATCTCGTACAGAATCTGCGAGCGAACAGTCGTGCTGTTGACGATGCCGTTGAGCTTGGGCTGCTTGGTGATGACAAAGGTACCGTCGGCCTCAATCTCGGCGATGCCCATCGAAAAGTCGTAGTACTTGTCCTTGATGGCGCGGAAGCCGCTCGAGTTGCCGCCAGTGACGTACGCGCCGCACTCGACGCAGTGGCCGGCCAGCAGAGCACCGGCAAGCGCATCATAGTTGTCCCAGTTCCAGTTGTGGTACCACGCGGCGGCGCCAATGACGGGGGAGGCGTCCGTGCAGCGTCCACAAATGATAATGTCGGCACCGGCCTTGAGCGCCTCGTAGATGCCGCGAGCGCCGACATATGCGTTGGCGCTCACCGGCTCGAGGTTCCAGCTGCTGAGCAGACGGTTGCTGTCCTCGAGGTGGTAAAAGGTCTCGCCCTTGGCGGCGAGCTCATTCATGCGAGGCATGAGGTTGTCGCCCTCGACGTAGGCAACCTTGAAGCCAGTCACACCCTCCTTGTCCAGCAGCTTGACGACCTGCTCGGCGAGACCCCTGGGGTTGAGGGCACCGGCATTGGTGATGATCTTGGGGCGGTTGGCCGCAATGGCCTTGGCGGCAATGCGAAGGTGGTGCAGGAAGGGCTGCTCGTAGCCGAGTTCGGGGTGCTTGCGCAGTTCGAGCGCGCGAGTGACGAGGTTCTGAATGTCAGCACGTTTCCACACTGGCACTCACCATCTCGGCGAGGTAGTCACCGAACAGCACGTCGCAGCCGCTCCCCTCCGCCTGCTCCTTAAGTGCGGTCCTGCTGTCAGCACTGATAGCTCGCGCTGGAGATCTCACCATTTGTCACCTGTGAAGCCACTGAAGGCGGCGATGCGGAAGGGCGCTGAAGACTGTCCGGATGGCATAGTGTATGAAGCAAGTTGGGGAAGAGACTGGGGCCCGCATGCATCGCACTTTGTGATATAGTGCCACGGAGTACGGAGAGTGGAAAGCCGAACGCGCAACGCGTCATGTGACGACGCATATGTCCGAGGGGCCCATCTGGCGTCGGCGGGTGAGTTGCGCACTAAAACGCGTCTCTGGTGAGGCTGAACTGCGAGGTTACCTTGCCAAACGGGCGTGCAGTGGGACGGCCGAGGTTGGATGTGTTCCAACTGCCCACTCTGCCCTCGAGCCGAGCATGGTCGAAGTTTAAGTTCAGACGGTGGGCAGCCAAGCTCCAGGCAGGCGATGTGCCCAGATTACAATCACATCGGCATCTAAACCGGCAATCAGATACAGACGAGAAACATCCCCACAGAAGTGGGAGGTGGTTGGCTGACGAACATGACGTACAGCGAGAACCGCCTGAGAATATCCCGGGCGAGGAACTACCGTCGCCCGATATGCACACGGTCCTAGATCAATGTCGTGGAAGACATCAGCCTGAAATCAACATGTGCGGCAATCACAAGTCTGGCTCAGGTGGAGCTCCAACCACAGATTGCGGTCCTCCGCACACGTTGCCGAACGAGGTGAGCGGGG
>PQXP01000554.1:0-14104 GCA_002973495.1 Apiotrichum akiyoshidainum | reverse complement strand
AGCGGAGCTCTGAGACTCGGAACTGTTATCTGCTATCACTCACGGTAGCGCACGATCGCGGACGCGAGTGGGGCGGCGTCGCCGGTAATGTATTCTTCGTCGAGCCAGCCGAGCTCGCTAAGCGTGGCGATACGGCGCGCGAGGCGCTGGACGGCGGCGGAGATGTCGGGGGGCGTCCAGCCCGAGATGCTCGGGATGGGGCGCAGGTCGTTGGAGACCGGGACGTGCTGGATCTCTGTCGGGAGCGTTCCAGCGCGTACAGCCTCGGCCGCCGCCTCGAGCGGGAACGGGATGGCGTGGAGCCAGGCATATGTGCCATCGGCATCGAGCGCAAACTGGGCGGGGTTGAGGAGGTGGGCGTGCCAGCTCATGAGCACGGGGAGCGGGGGCAGCTCGTGCGGGGCCAGCGGGGTGAATAGGGCAGAAGGAGGGGAGGTGGACGACGCGGCCGAGGACACTTCCGACAGCGGGGATTCCGGGGGTGACCAGGTGCCGGTGCGGGTCATTGGGGCACCTGACGGCGACATGGGAGCGGCCGAGTCGTACGAGGAGGAACGCGTCCTACGCGCACGGGCGGGCAGCACCGTCGACGCCCAGCGCTCATAGTCGAACGCGGCGCTGTCCGCCACGCGGTGGAAACGTTGCCCAGCGTGGGCGGACAGGCTGTGGAATGCGGCGAGAAGCGTCAAGTGGTCGCGCACTGATTGTGTGAACGCGGAGAGATATCCGTGGGGGCGGACGTTTGCGCGTTCAAGCGTGAGAATTTAGTGTCAGTAGAGCACATGGGTTAGTGGTGGCAGTCACGAGCCCCGCAGAGACATCCGAGGTAGGTCATTAGACGGGAGAAGGGGCGTGGCGCACGTGTGGAGCGCGGTGGGGGCGCGGCGCGAGGCAAGGCGGGGGCGGGGGCGGAGGCGGCATGAGATGACAGAGATAAGGCGCGGAATGCAGGGTGGTGCGTCCGGAAATGATGCGACGGCGTGCAGGGACGGACACAATTGCAACGAGGCCGGCGAGTGCGTGTTTGTCCGAGACGAGAGACCAGTGAATGAGAGAGAGGAAACGAGAGGGAGGGATCGGGGGCCGGTGGACGAAGCGGCGGCGTATGCCGACGAGGACATTGCCAAGCACAAGTACGCCGGGAGGGTTGTGGCGCCGCGTTGAAGCGAGGAGCGTCAACAAAAGCGGACATGTCGCGGCGAGATGGATTTGGTGGGGAGCAAAGGCAAGACAGTGGGGCAGGTAGAAGCAAACAAATGTCAGCACGGTTCGCTTTGATCATGATCCCCGAAATGGGGGTGGTGACGGCGGTGGACGCCCTCGCCCTACGGCCGCCGTCGCTCGCCGTCGCCGTCACTCTACGCTGCAAACGCACCTTGTTGTATCGACACAAAGGGACGGACACTGCGTCCGCCGACCTGGATACCAAGGGGGAGGCCGGTGACAGGGTTGTATTCTGCGACGGGGAGGTCGAGCACTGACAGGTGTGCGGTGGAGGTGGGGGACGTCTTGCGGCGGAAGGTCATGCGGYRRASCARCSTCWYKGGCGCCATGGCGGCGGGTGGGCGCAGTCGCCAGTGAGGTGTTGGGTTTGTGTTTCTCGTGTGGGTGGTCAAGGGGAGTGGCAGTCGCGGCGGGCGACGGAGAATGTGGTAGTGACAGACGGCAGTGGTGGGTAGTGATAAGAGTAAGAGGAAAAGAGAACAAGTTGATCGAGGAGAGGGAGAGTGATCAGAGAGGATCGGGAACAAGATCGAGGACCGAGGCTCTTGGCAAGCGCGGCGGGCTGTATATTCTCGGAAACTTGTTGGCAGGGGGGACCGGGGGAGGACGTCGGTGCGGTCCGTGTTATCGGGCCACGAGGGTCGAGGCTGCGTGGCGTGGAGCGAGAGTGGGAGAGGGCGAAGGGGTGTCACGAGTGCGGTGTGGAGTGGACAGTGGACAGTGGAGTGGAGTGAGACAGAGAGGGGGAGAGAGAGGGAGAGAGGGAGAGAGAGAGAGAGAGAAGAGATGGACTATACGTTCGGATGAATGGCGGATGCACTCTCTGGCTGATAAAGATGAAATGGAGACCGACGACACGACGACGACGCTGACACTGCTGTTTGAATCAATCAGTAAGCAGCAATCGGCAGCCAGCAGGCCTGCAGGGGTGCCGGGGTTCCGCAGAGCCGCGTGCATAAGAGGAGGAGGAGGGAGGGCTACGGGCTATACGGGCGTGGCGAGATACTGCGACAGAGACGGACTAGTCCTTGCCTGAACACGCCCGAACCGGACATTGCTCATAAGGGTCCGTCTGATGTTTGTGCCGGCGGCGACCTTCGCCCTGCCCAGCCCTTGTCCTGTCAAACTCTCTCTCTCTCTCTCTCTCAGAGAGCCGGGCTCACTACGCGGCCGTCTTCGGCTCGCGCAAGGCTTTACAGTTTGGACACTGCATATGTAATTCTCTGCAGCTGCAGAGGCCGCAGAAACGGGCCGCCATACAGAGAGCAAGATCGAGCCCCCAATCTACAACTGCAAGGTCTGCTGATACAGTCATGCCATGCAATGTGAGACTGTGGGCAGCTGATGTCTCTACGCCTCTCTCTCTCTCTGTGTCTCTGCTAATCTGATGTCGTAGTTGCTGACAAGACTATTACAAAAGAGAGAGAAAGAGTGAGGGGGCACTGAGAAATACAAAAGCGGAGGAATGGGTGAGACACTAAGTGGACCGCCTCCACCCGGCCAGTTACGCAACAATTTGCAGGCCGGCTCCACCGCGACGACGCAGGCACTCTGTCCGCTGCTGCTGCTGCTGCTGCTCGCAGGGCAGGACGGGATCGCTGCAGATGCATACTCTTTCCCCCTGCAGTGCAACTGGCTGCCTCGGACAGTACCCGCGTCTCCCCGCCCTGCATAGGTCTTTTCTTAGCAAACCCAAACACTCGCGGCTGACAGTGGCCCTCGGCCCTCGGCCTCGGCCTCGGGGTGCGGCGGCCGGGCGGCCGAGCGGCGACACCCGTGGCGCTTTCTGAGCTTTCCGCCCAACCCGGTGCACGTGTGGCTTTGTCTTCAGCGTATGTACGGTAGCAGCCTGCGGGAGACAGCGCTCGTCATCGCCAGCGAACGGGCGTCATGCACGCAAGTGTTCCAGAACCTCGAGGTCCACGATCGCCAGATGCGGGCAGCCAGCCAGCCAAGTTTCTCCTTTCTCCTCCGCCGTCCTCGCGAGTCTCCCCGACAGCCCAGCCCAGCCCCGCCCAGCCCCGCCCAGCTTTCTGGTGTTCCCGACTGATCGACTGGCCGACTGACTGCGACTGACGACTGCGACTGACTGCGACTCTGCCCCGCCTATGCTCAGCTCATACTCGTCATGTTCCCTTGCGCAGAACGGACGCAACACCCTGGTGGAGCCCAGTTAGTGCGAAACCCTGCGCCTGGCCGTGCCGGTGCACGTGGCATGACTTCATGCAGCATGCCTGCAGCATGCCTGCAGCTGTTCTCCGGTCGAGAGGTATCCATACTGGTACGGTGCAAGCATGCCTGTCACGATACGTCGCTGTCGCTTGCTCGTGCTGTCGCCAAGCGCCCAGATAGCCGTCTCTGACCGTTCCCTGCCCGTCAACATCCGCGTGCCTGTTCCTGTTACCGGTTGCCGTCCCGCATGGCATCCAGAATCCCGACTGGCCAGCGGCCCAGCCGCACCCAGAGGCTTCCCCGCTCTCGATCCGCGACCCCCGCGCCCGCGGCAGATGTATACTAATGCATGACATGGATGCTCACTACCGGGAACGACTGCGTGCGCGCGCGTGCAATGCTAGACTGATCCGACAACAATAAGCGAAAAGATGATGCGCTTCCTCTGACCGACCGACCGCTTCCTCCTGTCGTCTCCCGTCTCGTCTCGTCTCGTCCTCCCCCGCCCCCTCTTCCTCTGTTCCTTGTGCTGTCTCCTCCGTCCTCCACTTCCCCCTCTTCCTCTTCCCCTCTGCTGCGCCCTTCGCGGGGCCAGGAATACCCGCCACAGGCTCCGCTCCCGTCGCAGCTGGATGACAACGCGGCGCAGACCTGTTCGCCGCCGCTCCCTCAAAGTGCACGAGGTGTCACAGAAGAGCGTGCAGCCAGCTTGGGTCGTGGGTGCCTGTGCCGTGGGAACGGAGACACGTGATCCGGAGCCGAACCGTACCCGTTCGCACACTGTGCCGGCGGCACAGTCGTTCCGCGACACGCTCGGACGGGCCGCGCTCTCCGCTCAGCGACCGTACGCTGGCCTAGGCGCCATTCGCCGGCCGCCTGCCCCTGCTGCCGCGCCGGCTCATGAGGATGGGCCCGTCCGGCGACCCGGGGCCCTCGGTCATGAGCGGCTCGTCGTCGGTCGCGACCGCCGCCTTGAGGTCGGACAGGTTGGTTGTCGACAGGTGGCGGATGAGCGGGCGGAGGCTGTTCAGGTCGCCGGCCGCGCCGCTCGGGGCGCGCGAACGGCGCCCGATCGTGCCCGTTCCGGCAGTGTACTCTGCGCTCGACGGAATAGCAGAGCCGTTGGCGTTCGAGGACCCGTTGGCGTTGGCGTTTGCGCCGTTCGTGGACGTCATGGCGAGCGAGCTCATCGTCATGCCGCCGCCAAACAGGAACGACATGCTGCGGCGGTGCATGCTGTGGCTCGAGCTGCGACGCGTGGCGCGGCGGCCGCCAGGCGTGTGCGGGTCGTCGTGGACGCCTGGCGTGCGGGGCGTGCGGGGCGTGTAGGGCGAGGGCTGGCGCTTGCGGCGGGGCGACAGCGTGGGCGAGCGGCCTGCTGCCGCAGCCATGCTGAGTTTTGTGCGCACGGGCGAGCCGGTGCGCTCCGAGGGCGAGTCGGGGACGTTGGACGTGTCGACCTCGGTGGGGCGGCCGCGCGACGGCGACGTGACAATCTCCTCGGCGTACTGCCCCTCCTCGTGCTCGGCCTCCTCCTCGTAGGTGTACTCGTACTCGTGTTCCTCAAAGCCGGCCTCGAGCTCCATCTGCGCGAGACCGCGCACCTCGGCGCGGTACTCTGCAATCTCGCGCGTGAGCGCCTCGCGCAGCTCGTCGATGGTCTGGAGCTTTTCGACCTCCTCCCACTTGTCAAACACGTCGCAGTCCGGCTCGTCGGCCGGGTCGTGGTACGCCCCGACGTACGGGTGGTCCAGGGCGGCGACGACATCGAGACGCTTTGTCGGGTCAAACGCAAGCAGCTTGCCGAGCAGGTCGAGCGCTGTTCGTGTCAGGGATCCACTCTTGCTCTTGTTCACCGCTTCCGGCCAATAAGCCACAGTCTGTGCTGGTGGCGTGGTGGCGGGGGCACTTGGGAATGGGAACGGGAATGGAATGCACGATAGCGATCGGCGGCTATCGCTCGCCGCCGTGCATTCAGCCACGCCCTTGCCTCGTCCGGCTACTGTCAACTCACCGTCGGGATCCGCGTCAGGGAGGATGGTGTTTAGCGGCGTGGGTTTCTGTACCGGGAGCGAGCGCACATAGGTACGCGCCTTTTCGCTGCTCATCGACTCGAGAGTCGCGTCGTCGGGAGTGCCGAGCACCCCGAGAATGAGGTTGAGCTGGTCGACATAGTCCTTGCCCTTGAACATGGGCTTGCCGCCGAGAAGCTCGCCCAGGATGCAGCCGATCGACCAGACGTCCATTGCGGTCGTGTAACGCTTGTTCGAGAGCATGATCTCTGGCGCACGGTACCATCTTGTCGCGACATACTCTGTCATTTTGAGCTCCTCGTTCTGGCCCGGCTCGCCGGTGACTGGGCGGAATCCACGTGCGAGACCGAAATCGCAAATCTTGAGCTCGCAGTCGGAATTGACGAGCAGGTTACCCGGCTTGAGATCGCGGTGGATCACGTTTGCAGAGTGAATGTACTTCATGCCGCGGAGCAGCTGGTACAGGAAGAACTGGACGTGGAGGTTGGACAGCGGCTGCCCAGAGCGGACAATCTGGTGCAGGTCGGCCTCCATGGGCTGGGGTTAGTTTGGGGCGATAAAGATGCTGTGTACGCACTTCCATGTAGAGGTACCTGCGGGGTCAGCAGCTGTTACTGTGCGATAAGCTCACATTTCATTGTACCCATCCCACACGTTGTCGAGGTCGATAAGACTGTGCCGTTAGAGTGAGACATGGCAACGACCTACCCAGTGAGGTTCTCGTGCTCGCCAAAGTGTCGCAGGAGCGTAATCTCGCGCAACGCGCGCTTTGCGAGGATGGGCTTGTCGAACACGCGCGTGATGCACTTGATGGCGACGGGTTCGCCACTGAGGCTGTCCTGCACGCTAATGACGAGACCGTACGCGCCCTGGCCGAGAGGACGCAGCAGGCGCCAGCGGTTCGGAACGTGGAAGAGATGCTGCATCGCGTGCAGCGTGTGGTACCCCCTGCGGCGCATGTCAGCCACTGTGTGGAGTGTAAGAGCAAGATGGGCTCGAGCGAGGAATGTCGCATCCGCGTTTTATGTGTGCGCGAGAGCCACCAGAAGCGCGCAGAGCTCGCAGAGCGCAGAGCTAGCGCCAACCTCGTCGGTCCGATTCTTGCCGCCCGGGCCACTGTCACGGTGACATGACCCTGCCTCCACTCGCCAAGTCAGTCTGTACTCACCTTGCGCTGAGCGCCTTGTCGGACAAGGGGTGGTCCTCGGGGGGCGGGTCGTCTGCGTCGGGGCGCTTCATGGCGGCAGCGGCTGCGGCGGCCATCTTGCCGGCGCCAGTCTGGGGTGTGCCCTTTTCCGGGAGGTTGGTGAGGGAGGACGAGGACGCGACCGCGTTGGCGTTGGATCCGCCGCGCGGCCGGGTAGCTGGGGCAGATGCGGACGCGGACACGGACGCGGACAGACGGTCGCGGTCGACGGTGGAGGATGTGCCGGTGCCGGTGCTGTCGTCAAACTCTGGCGGCGAGGGGACGGCAGACGACGAAGCGGTGGTCCCGGTTGTCAATGCGGGATTTGTTGCGAGCGCCGAGACGGAAGTGGAACTCGCCGAGGCGCTGCCGGCGGGGGCGAGGGCGGCTGCCGAAGCGACCGCGGCGGCGCGGGCGGCGCGCCGGGGCAGCATCTGAATCGCACCTGCGGCCTTGCCTTCGGGCTCGATAGGGGAGGTTGGGTAGGAAGGGGAGGCGGGTGCGGCCATCTCGCACACGAGTGAGCGGTAGTGTGAGTTGGTGAAAGCAGCGGCGGGAGGGTGGGGCCGGGCGGTCGTGGTGGCCGATCAGCCGGGAGCAAGCGAGCGGGGGATGTGATGCGGTGGAGATGTGATGCAGTGACGGGATGCGATGTGTGTAAGGACAGAAACTAGAAGTGGTGGATGTGGAGGATGAGCCAGGTGTTGGTGGTGACAAGCCACTCGGGTCCGTCCGTGTTCAAACGACCAAGTCTCAGTGGCCGGTTACAATTCTCCCGATGCGATCAATGTCTCCCCGCGCTAGCGTTCGTCGGGCGATGGTGCGGGATATCCAGCAGGTGTTTTCTGGTGGAGTGCTTCGGAGAGGGGGCGGTGGTGGTGGTGGTGGTGGTGTTGATAGCGAGACTGTGAGAGAGAGAGAGAGAGAGAGAGAGATGTGGATGATGGTGGAAGCGATGGATGTCCGGGGATGGAGCACAAATGGGCCGGTGAAATTGCGGGCGGTGGAGAGAGATTGGCTCTGGTGCCGCTCTGGGTGAGATTTGGGTGTGTGTCGCGGGGGGGTTGGTGGCGCGGGCCGGGTGTGGCGTAGCTTTGATCGTCCTGGCTGACGGCCGTAGTCGAGACAGAGTGTGGAAGAGAGAAGAAGAACAGAGAACAGAGAACAGAGAACAGAGAACAGAGAACAGAGAACAGAGAACAGAGCATGCAGAAGAGCTCGCAATCGCACTGCGCTGCAGCCACCAGTCAAGCACCCGCCTGCCTGCCTGCCCTCCCGCCCGCCCAAGCATCGCCGTCCTTGGCACTGAGTGAAAAAGGGGCAAAAACGCCGTCGATCAATCGCCATTTGAACCTAATACTCTGTTTGCAGGTTTCCTAATCCGCTTCAAATACTCTTAATAGCTTTCCCCCATTTCCCATTACAAAACAGTGTTTGTGTTATAGTTTTCAGTCTCCCGACCAATCCCCGCACCAGGCTTCGCTGCTCCAGTTTGCCACCCGTTGCTCTTACTGCTCCCCCCCCCCCCCCGGTCCATCAGCGACACACCACAAACACCCAACCTCCTACAAGTGGAAATTGAACCATCCACCATCAAAAACTACTACCGGCAAACCTCCTTTTACGGCTATCCCTTTGCTCGTCAGTGACGTCGGAGTAGACAGGACACGTAGTAGCTGTGAGTATTCCATCATCCTTTCTTTCCGTCTCTGTCTCACGACTCGCCTCCTCTCGGACATTGCTGGCAGAGACCTCGTCCATGATTCACCCGCTACGCCCACGCCCCCTCCCCCGTCCCCCCTGACACCTCCCGCACCCTCCATTCACTCGTCGCCATTCCCACACCCCCCATCCTCGCCCTTGTCATACATCTCTTCTCCATCTCCTGCATCTCCATCTCCTTGTCGCCAACTAACATTCCAGCAAAGAGCCATGTCCGGTTACCCCAATGACGGCCCACGGCCGTCAAACTATTCCACAAACTCGGGAGGAACAGACCCATTCAACCCTCCCCAGCTCGCCTACGACGGCGCTCCCCCAGCCAACCTTCCCCCTGGCGCCGGCCAGCCGTACGAGTACTATGACAATGACTCGGACATGGGTGCCCGCTACGAGGGTGGCGGCATGGCCCGCGAGACCTGGGGCAGCGAGAGCGGCTGGTCTGCTAACGGTGAGATTTCCCAGCAACACTCACTCGACTAACAACAGAACACGCACCTGGATACCCCGGATCAGAGCAGTCACACATGCAGGGGTACCCCTCGCGTTCGTCCACCCCCACTTTTGAGGGCAGCAAGGAGGGCGGCCACCGCGGCCGTGAGCCTTATGTGAGTGCAACGCCAAACACCACTGTCCTAACGACAGCCCGCTTGGACCCAGGAGGCCAACATTCCCCTCTCCAAGGAGGAGATTGAGGACGTTCTCATCGATCTCGCAAACAAGTTTGGTTTCCAAAAGGACTCGTGCCGCAACATTTACGACTTTCTCATGATCCAGCTCGACTCGCGCGCATCGCGCATGACCCCCAACCAGGCGCTGCTTACTCTCCACGCCGACTACATTGGTGGCGAGGCCGCAAACTACCGCAAATGGTACTTTGCTGCCCAGCTCGACCTCGACGACGCTATCGGAGCCGTCAACAACCCCGGTCTCTCCCGTGTCCGTTCCGTCGCCCGTCGTGGTGGCAAGAACCCCGCTCCCACCACTGCTCGTGAAAAGTCGCTCGACTCGGCCACACAGCGCTGGCGCACTGCCATGAACAACATGAGCCAGTACGACCGTCTCCGCCAGCTCGCCCTCTACCTCCTCTGTTGGGGTGAGGCCGCCCAGGTCCGCTTCATGCCCGAGTGCTTGTGTTTCATTTTCAAGTGCGCCGACGACTACTACCGCTCGCCCGAGTGCCAGAACCGCATGGACGCCGTCCCCGAGGGTCTCTACCTTCGTTCGGTTGTCAAGCCGCTCTACAAGTTCCTCCGTGACCAGGGCTACGAGGTCGTTGACGGAAAGTTCCTCCGTCGTGAGCGCGACCACGACAAGATTATCGGTTACGACGACGTCAACCAGCTCTTCTGGTACCCCGAGGGTATTGCCAAGATTATCCTTCGCGACAAGAAGCGTCTCGTCGACTTTGCCCCCGCCAACCGCTTCATGATGTTTGACCGCATCGACTGGGAAAACGTCTTCTTCAAGACGTACCTCGAGAAGCGTTCGTTTGTCCACCTCCTCGTCAACTTTAACCGTATCTGGATTCTCCACATTTCCGTCTTCTGGTTCTTCACTGCCTACAACTCGCCCAAGATCTACGCCCCCAAGAATCAAAACGACCCAACCACTCCAATGGTATGGTCCATGGTCGCTCTCGGTGGTGCCGTCGCCACGATTATCATGATGCTTGCTACCCTGGCCGAGTTTAGCTACATTCCGACATCGTGGAACAACACCTCGCACCTCATGACCCGTCTGCTCTTCCTCTCGGTTATCCTGTTCCTCACGCTCGCGCCGTCCATCTACATTGCCTTTTTCAACCAGACCAGCACACTGTCGCTCATCTTTGCGATCATTCAGATGGCTGTCGCGATTATCGCCGTCCTTGCGTTCAGTATCATCCCCTCGGGACGCATGTTTGGTGACCGTGTCGCTGGAAAGGCCCGCAAGTACCTCGCCAACCAGACATTCACCGCCTCGTACCCTGCGCTTTCCTCGGGTGCTCGTGGCGCGTCGGTCCTCCTCTGGATTCTCATCTTTGGCTGCAAGTTTGCAGAGTCGTTCTTCTTCCTGGCCGTGTCGTTCAGTCACCCCATCCAGGTCATGACCGGCATGAGGATTCAGATCTGCAGCGACAAGTACTTTGGCAACAAGCTCTGTCAGCACCAGGCCTCGTTCACCCTCGCTGTCATGTTCGTCATGGACCTCACGCTCTTCTTCCTCGACACCTTCCTCTGGTACGTCATCTGGAACACCATCTTCTCGATCGCCCGCTCGTTTGCCATTGGCATGAGCATCTGGACCCCTTGGAAGGACATTTTCGCCCGTCTCCCCAAGCGTGTCTACGCCAAGATTCTCGCCACTGCGGACATGGAAGTAAAGTACAAGCCCAAGGTCCTCGTCTCGCAGGTCTGGAACGCTATCATCATTTCCATGTACCGCGAGCATCTCCTCTCGATCGACCACGTTCAGCGTCTTCTCTACCACCAGGTCGCCTCTGACCAGCCCGGCAAGCGTACCCTCCGTGCCCCCGCCTTCTTCATCTCGCAGAGCAGCCCCCAGAAGGGACCAAAGGTCGAGTTCTTCCCCAAGGGCTCCGAGGCCGAGCGTCGTATCTCGTTCTTTGCCCAGTCGCTCACGACCAACCTCCCCGAGCCCGTCCCTGTCGAGTCGATGCCCACGTTCACCGTCCTCGTCCCTCACTACTCTGAGAAGATTCTTCTCTCGCTCCGTGAGATTATCCGTGAGGAGGACCAGAACACCCGTGTCACCCTTCTCGAGTACCTCAAGCAGCTCCACCCCGTCGAGTGGGACAACTTTGTCAAGGACACCAAGATTCTTGCCGAAGAGTCGCAAATGTTCAACCCCAACAACCCCTTCGCGGGCGACGAGAAGGAGAGCAAGCGTGCCGATGACATTCCCTTCTACACTGTCGGTTTCAAGTCTGCCGCCCCCGAGTACACTCTCCGTACCCGTATCTGGGCGTCGCTGCGTGCTCAGACCCTGTACCGCACAGTCTCCGGTTTCATGAACTACTCCAAGGCCATCAAGCTTCTCTACCGTGTCGAGAACCCCGAGGTCGTCCAGCTGTTTGGCGGTAACACCGACCAGCTCGAGCGCGAGCTCGAGCGCATGGCCCGCCGCAAGTTCAAGTTTGTCGTCTCCATGCAGCGCTACTCCAAGTTTAACAAGGAGGAGCACGAGAACGCCGAGTTCCTTCTCCGCGCCTACCCCGACCTCCAGATTGCCTACCTTGACGAGGAGCCTGCCCGGCAGGAGGGCGGCGAGACCCGCATCTTCTCGGCTCTTGTCGACGGTCACTCGGAGATTATGCCCAACGGCCGCCGTCGCCCCAAGTTCCGCATCGAGCTTCCCGGTAACCCGATTCTCGGTGACGGCAAGTCGGACAACCAGAACCACGCCATTGTCTTCTACCGTGGAGAGTACCTCCAGCTTGTCGACGCCAACCAGGACAACTACCTCGAGGAGTGCCTCAAGATCCGTAACGTCCTCGGCGAGTTCGAAGAGTTCCAGGTCTCGGCCCAGTCCCCGTACGCCGCCAACGGTCACCGCGACTTTAAGAAGTACCCCGTCGCCATTGTCGGTGCCCGCGAGTACATTTTCTCGGAGAACATTGGTATCCTCGGTGACATTGCTGCTGGAAAGGAGCAGACCTTCGGTACTCTTACGGCTCGTGCGCTTTCGTTCATTGGTGGCAAGCTCCACTACGGTCACCCCGATTTCCTCAACGCAATCTTCATGACCACCCGTGGTGGTGTCTCCAAGGCTCAGAAGGGTCTCCACCTGAACGAGGATATCTACGCCGGTATGAACGCCTTTGGTCGCGGTGGTCGCATCAAGCACTCCGAGTACTACCAGTGCGGAAAGGGTCGTGACCTCGGTTTCGGTACCATTCTCAACTTCCAGACCAAGATTGGTACCGGTATGGGCGAGCAGATGCTCTCGCGCGAGTACTACTACCTTGGCACCCAGCTCCCCATGGACCGCTTCTTGACCTTCTACTACGGCCACCCTGGTTTCCACATCAACAACATCCTTGTCATGATGTCGGTCCAGATCTTTATGATCACATTGATCTTCCTCGGCTCGCTCAACTCGTCGGTCCTCGTGTGCAAGTACAACTCGGTCGGTGACATTCTCCCTGGAATGACTGGCTGCTACAACCTCCAGCCCGTCTTCCAGTGGATCAAGCGCTGCATCATCTCGATCTTCATCGTCTTCTGGGTCGCCTTTGTGCCCCTCTTCGTCCAGGAGCTTACCGAGCGTGGTACCGGCCGTGCAATCATTCGTCTCGCCAAGCACTTCATGTCGCTCTCGCCCGTCTTTGAGGTCTTCTCGACGCAGATCTACATGCACTCGATCATCAACAACTTGACGTTTGGCGGTGCCCGTTACATTGCCACTGGTCGTGGTTTCGCCACCACCCGCATCTCGTTCAGCATCCTGTACTCGCGTTTCGCCGGCCCCTCGATCTACCTCGGTATTCGTACCCTTGTCGTGCTCCTCTACGTCACGCTCTCCATCTGGGTCCCTCACCTGATCTACTTCTGGATCACGGTCCTCGGTCTCTGCATTGCGCCGTTCCTGTTCAACCCCCACCAGTTCTCGTACAGCGACTTTATCATCGACTACCGCGAGTTCCTCCGCTGGATGTCGCGTGGTAACTCGCGCACTCATGCCAACTCGTGGGTCGGCTACTGCCGTCTCTCGCGTACCCGCATCACTGGTTTCAAGCGCAAGCGTCTTGGTCTTCCCTCGGAGAAGCTCTCGAGCGACATGCCCCGTGCCCCCTGGCGTGCCATTATCGTTTCCGAGATTATTGGCCCCATCTGTCTCGCCACCGTGCTCGTCATCTGCTACCTCTTCGTCAAGGCCTGGCCCGACCATGGTGTTACCATCCCCGCGATCCTCCGCATTGCCATCATCGCCCTCGGCCCCATTGTTTGGAACATGGCGCTCCTCCTCGTCCTCTTCCTGATCTCGCTCTTTGTTGGTCCCTGCGTCAACGGCTGCACTACCCAGTTTGGTGCCACCATGGCCGCCATTGCCCACTTTGGCGCCGTCGTCGGCATGGTCGCCTTCTTCGAGTTCCTCTGGTACCTCGAGCTCTGGAACGCCTCGCACACTGTCCTTGGTATCATCGCCGTCATTGCCGTCCAGCGTGCCGTCTTCAAGTTCCTCATTGCGCTCTTCCTCTCTCGCGAGTTTAAGCACGACGAGACTAACCGCGCCTGGTGGACTGGTGTCTGGTTCAACCGTGGCCTCGGCTCTCACGTCCTCTCGCAGCCTGCCCGCGAGTTTATCGTCAAGACTATTGAGATGGGTCTCTACTCGGCCGACTTTATCGCCTGCCACCTCCTGCTGTTCCTCCTCAGCTTCCCCATGCTCATTCCCTTCTTTGACCGCCTGCACGCGACCATGCTCTTCTGGCTCTCGCCCAGCCAGCAGATCCGCCCCCCGATCTACTCTCTCCGCCAGCGCAAGCAGCGCAGGAAGATTGTGTTCAAGTGTGAGTAACCCGTGTTCGCTGCATCTTTGCTGACGACAGACACCATCGTCTATGTCATCATCCAGGCCTGCTTCGCCGCGCTCATCGTCGTGCCCATCATCTTCAAGGTGGTCCTCGACTGGACGCCCAAGACCGTTCCCTTCGGTGGTGCCATCTAAGCACAAAGCACAAGACTAGTTTTTACGACAAAACACGATGACGCCTCAAAGCACCCGCATCCATTCTTCCCCCCCAACGATCCCACTTCCCCCCCCC
>PQXP01000055.1:0-90869 GCA_002973495.1 Apiotrichum akiyoshidainum | reverse complement strand
CAATCCCCTAGCCCGCTCCCACTCCAAGTCCGATCGCCGTGTGAGCTCAGCACATGTCCGACACCACTCAAGTCCACCGTCCATAGATCATTGCCGTCGTCACCCAGTCCACCATTTCAACCTCCGCACCCATCCTTGAATAGTTACGGCCTATTCAGACAACCCTCCGCAGCAACCCTCAATTACAAGACCCGCCAGCTTCCCATTTACCCCGCCGTGCAATGTGCTACCCAGACATAGCAGCGGAGACTATGAGCAAGACCGCTTGGCCAGCACTCGCTTATAGCTCGTGACAGCATCCGACCATGCTCGCGTGCCAGTGCCCCCCTCGCGCGACAATCGGGCAGGCTCCGCTTGCGCTGTACGCTGTGCGCTGTCCATCCGTGTCGCAGTCGTCCAGTTCCCGGTCGCTTGTTGGCATTGGCGCGTGGGCATGGGGTCATTGGCTGGCACTTCTGCACTGACGCACGTCGCCGCCGCCCAGTCAGGGTTAGTCACGCCGCCACTGCGGCGGCCACCACAGTTGGCATCCGCAGGATAGACGAGAGTGAGTGCTTACGAATGAGAGGTGTGGGAGGTCACACATGGTACACATGGCTTATTCTACTGGGTACAAGACATGGAGAGAACAGAGGGGATAAGGAACATGATTCTGGGCGGAGTGGCGAAGCACGTTGACTGTGTGGGGGCGCGGGAGAACAGGAATGGTATGAGAAACCGGGGCAGGGGCAGGAGCAGTGGACCTGCGTTCAACGCTGGGCCGAGTGGTGGCAAAATGAGGGCGCTGGTGCCTCTTCAATGCGGACTTAGCGGGCTACTATCCTGAACGTAGACCGGGGCAGCTGTTTCGGACGCTGAAGGCGAGGGTCCGAACTTTTGGGGCGAGCCTGGGTCAAGACCCGAACGGTTCTGCTGCGTGTCTTGCGCCCCGTCAGAGGCTGACTCGGCCTGCGAGTGCTCGGTGCTGCCGCCACCGCTGCTGCGAGCGGTGCGGCTCCCGCTACTACGGCTGCGTCCCGTGCTCTCGCTTCCAGCCGCAGCGGCCCCGTCGCTCGTGGACGATGTGGTGCGTGAGCGAGGCGCTGAGGCTTGCGCGGTGCCAGCCGCAGCCGCGGCAGTGGGTGGCGAGGAGTGGGTGGCCCCGTCAACCCATCGAAAGACAATCTTAGCCAAGTCGGGGTCCATGCACGGGTAAGTCTGCCCCGACGTGACGTACCCCGGGGGTGGGTCGAACGTGACTCGGTCGGCATACGTCAGGCAGAGTCGCGACTCTGCGCGCTGCTCGGGCAAAGTGAAGTAGCCGTCCATGTATGGCTGGAACGTGAGAAACAGGGCGCTGCGGATAGCGGCGGCAAGGTCCAGTGCGGGCTCAAGAGCACGGAGTGCGTCCTTAGCGCCGGCCTCGCTCTCGGCCTGCAGTCAGCGGAGTGATACCGTATGAAATGCACGTCCCGCCAACTGGTCATGGACGTACGAGTTGAATAGACGCCGACGTGATGGCTTTGGCAATGACGCGCCACTCGTCTGCAGTTTCCGGCTTGGGGACGAGGGAGAAGTAGCTCTTGAGGAATGCCCTAGCGCTGGGTCAGTGTGTACGTCAGGGGTGGGGCATTGCCGCTGGCTCGTCAACGATTGCAGTTTGCACTCACACCTCGAGCGCGGTATCCACCACAGCCAAAACGCGCTCGTGCTCCGGGAGGGTATCGAGGCGGCCTTCGGCAGCAGCTGCTGCCCACGCAAGCGACGCCTTCCGGCACGCGGCGCGCAGCCGCTGGCCGTCGTCCACGCCGGGCCGGTATGGCGGGGGCGTCAGCGGCGTGCCGGACCAGGTCTCTCGCGGGAACCGGGTGAACTCAGATATGGGCGGCAAGGCTGTGTTGGCCATGTAGAGGGTCGATGGTCGTGGATGGATGGTGTTGATGGGTGGATGGAGCAGTGGACAAACGACAAACGACAGACGGCGGGTGTGGGAAGTGGGGGTAGGACAAAGCGGTGGGTGGCGGTTATTTACGTAATCACAATAACCGTGTTTGTTGTTGTTGGTACCATCGCCATGTTTACATCCTCCACCACCCTCATCCCTCAATCGCCCTTGACAGCCCCGACATCTCAACCCATTGTGTTGATGAGCATCATGCTCTGGGAGGAGGCTTTGACCCTAAGCGAGGGGGATCGTATCCTCTACCACCTACCGGAAGACCCTGTGCGACAGCCCCAGGCATCAGGCGCGACAGCAGCAGCCACAACAGCTCCTCCAACGGCCAGCGAGCGCTCTATCCCCTTGGTAGACGTCAAGCGATGCGCCCATTCACTCTTTCTCCTCCCCGGTGCGGCGACCCACCTTGGACCTGGCCTCCTCTCCATCCCCCTTCGACCACTTGCCTCTCATCGGGTCCGCGGGCTGGCTTCCGATCCCGTTCTCAAGCGTGCCGTGCCGGACTATGTGGAGACCGCCGTTCGTGCCTGCGCAGCGAGGCGCAAAGCGCGCCAAGATCGTGGGCCGCTCACCCCAGCTGCAGTCTACAACGAGGTGCGTGTGTGGAGAGCGAGTTGCCGTATCCTTGCTGACATGCCAGGCGGACGTTCAGCACCACACGTTCGCCAGTCTTCACGATATCATGCAGGACATGGCGGACCAGCCAGAGCTGCGAGGTGAAGCTGATGAACGCCTGACTCTCCATGCAGAGTACTCAGCCCGTGCTCGCTTTCGTGACCCGACCAACAGTTACCTGCTCCTGTTCCGCCCAGACTTGGCCTTGGCGTTCCCAACGCTTATCCCCTCCATGCCTCGTCAACGGCTTCGGGTGGACGCGTACCACTCTACGCGGCACACTACCGCGGCCGTGTGGGAAAGCAAATCGTACAAAGTACTCGGCGACCAGCACATGGATCTCGTCAGTAGTGTTTGGGGCAGTTGGCAGAACGACTGGTCCATCGATGCCGTGGTCGACACCAAGACAGCAAGATTGTCCTTCCGGTACTCGTGCGCGTTAGAGGAACAACTGGGCGTCGATGGCTACTCTCTGGAGCTTGCCGATGCGTGCTTCAAGTTTGCCCTCGAGTCTGCGGGATACGATGCCCTCTTGCAACTAAGCGGAGTGCCGGTGGACAACGGCACATCGTTTTACCTGGGCGCCTGGGTCGACTGCGGTGTCCAGTTCTCCTGCGCCTACGGCCACCGCCGGGATGGCACAGAACGGACTGAACCGCTGCCATATCGGCCGTCAGGCAGGCAACCGATAGCGTTCACAATGAGACGGTCGGTCATGTTCGCAGCACTCGCGCTTGCCACCCTCCGCATGTCGCATACAGATCCCCGAGGCCGCCGCGGCACACCATCTTCATCGCACCGCGAGCATACCCTGGACTACAGCACATTGGGACCCTTTTCACAGCACGTATTTGACGAATCGCTCGAGGATTTAAACGACCCTAACTACATCCCCGCCGAGGAGGACGTGGACACCGAGGACGAGGACACCGAGGACGAGGACACCGAGGACGAGGATTATAATGGCGTGCGCTTCAAGGGCGAGATCCTGGTACGCTTGCGGCCTCGCAGGCACCGTACCACCAACGTGTGAGGCGAGGGGCTGAGGGCATTAGTGCCGCATGCAGCCACAACTTGTACTTCATTCGCCCCCTTGGATAAGTCTTCTATTATGCATGACGGTAATCCTCGCCTCTTCGAGCGTTCACAGTGGGACGGTGCTTCGGAGGGCTTCGGAGGAGGTGTCGGAGAAGGGTGGCTCGGAAGAGGCTGCTCTGAGTGGAAGAACATCCAGGTGCGAGTGCCACCATTGTCCTGCCTCCCGAGCGCGGACGATCACATGGACGCGCTGGAACCGAATGCATACGTCAGTTCCTAGCGGGTTGCGAATGCTGGCCACTGCCGAGCACCACACTGGACCCGCGATGTGTATACAGATGTGAGGTGTTACAATCGCAATGCGGTGTCCGGTTCACGGAGAAATGCGACGTGCGCCTTGCTAAAGCACAATGGGCTTGTGCTGAACGCACAATGTGATGTGTTGCTGCAGCAGAACGTGACGTGCTAACAATCTGTATGTGTTGTGTTGCAAAAGCACAGTGTGACGTGTTGTCAAAGCAGAGGGTGATGTGGTGTTGAAGCGGCACATTATTTGGTCTGCGGGGCTGCCGTGCTGTCAGGCTGTCAGGTTGTCCCCGTCCGCGGCTGGAGCTTGACCCTCGGACTTTGACGTAAGAAGAGCACCCCGGGCCTGTACGATAACGATATCATTTATTGGCATCCATATCGTGTCGCTGAAGTCGACTCCAACCTTGTATCTTGGAACTGTAACACGAAACCCTTCTAACTGACAGACATCTACCTCCAGGGTCTGCCGACGATTGTTGCGCTTGCGGGTGTCGTCGCTTGGGTCGGGCGTGTGGGCGCGCGGCGTCCGCCGGAGGGGATCGCTCTTGAGCGTGCGAGAGTGGGTGGCATTGCGAGGGGTAGGCGGGGGCTTGGGGGTGGTGGGTGGGGAGCGCGGCGTGCGCTGCCCGCACTCCAGTACTCCAATACTGTGCATCTTCGAATGGTACCACTACCCCCTGTTCTGTTTGTGTGAGTGGCGCTTGGGCCGTATCCGCGACTTTCCCAACAGTGACCGTGATACCCCATTCCACTTCACTGGGTATCGGTACAGTTCGGTGAAGTACAGGGCCAACGTTTCATGGGCTACATGGCCGGCCGCCTCCTCAAAATGCGCTCACTGGCCGCCGCCCAGGCTGCTCAGTGATCAGTGAGCACCCTACTGTGATGTCCAGAACAACAATATCAGCCTGCGGACTGGCTGTTGTCAACCCACCATTGACTTCCTCACAGGAATATGGCGTCGTCTTGCCCCCTCGACCGTGCGCTGCTCTCTCATGTGGCCGTCTGCCGGCCCCGCCGGCCCCGCTGCGGACGCTTCAGGCTCTCCAGCTGGCGAGCTGAGCCCTATAATGGAGGCCCATGGGCGTATCGATGCACGTGACTACGACGAAACACTGGCTGGTTAGATCGGATATCCTTATTTCCGCCTAAAGGCCAGTCACGTGCTGGTGGCAACTACATTGCTGTTGCTGACTAACGGTCGACCCACTCGCGCCACTCGCTCATCCATCTTACCCGACAACAATGTCTACAATACCACCCCATCCACCCCCACCACACCACCTCAGCTTCGCCACCACGTTTCCCGCCTCTTCACGGCCCCGCCCAACCCTCCCACCCAAGACGGTCAGCCAATGCATGGCCGTAGGCACGACTACAGCGTGCAGGTTGGTCTCACCTGGCCAGTTGGTTTAGCCACAGTCGTCGCCTCTTTACGTAACTCGCCCATCCACCTTCCTCCATCAACACCATCGACTTGTCCAGCATCCACATCCTCAGTGGTCATGCTCACCATCTCTCTCCGATCTCTCCGACGCATACCGGCATGCATCTACCATGCATCCTCAACCCCGACGCAGAAGCACACACGACCTTCCCGCGCCGGTACTGGTCCGGGGAACACCGCCGTTTCGAAGGACGTTTCCGCCTCAAGCCTCGGTGGAAGGCTCCCGCCTTGAGCCTTGGAACAGTAGTAGGAGGATATCACCTACACTACCCTTCCTTCGTGCAGCTGATGATTCATCACTCGTAAGGTTAGTTCGGGATATATGTCTCTGCCACTGTACTGAGTCTCACAGACCCCGACCCCGTGCTAGTGCTCAGGCCCAACAGCAGTGGCTGGTGCCGTGACATCGCACACTGTCACTAACATTATTGGATTCCGAACTCCCGAACCCAGAAGCTGTCCACCTCACTACGTTGCCGTGTAGCAATCTCGGGACTTGGCATCTCCTTACTTGGAAAGCAGCCGCATCTTCTCACGCTGATACCCAGTCCTAGAGTCGGCCCACTCTGACTGGTAGCTTGGCGGCGCAAGGTTGTGCCTTGTGGACCCGTTGCTGATGACGATCATCCCTGCGTCGCTGTCTTGTCCGTACGACTCTGTGGTGAACGGTGCGTTGGAGCTCTCACCGCTGTTGAGCAGGTTTGTGGATGAGTCCGTCGGCCCTGCTGGTGTGAAGAGGTGCTTGCTGGAGCCGCTGGCTGCAGAACTCTCGGGGACAAGAATATTGTTGGAGGGGCTGGCTGCCGGGCTCTCGGTAACCACGTTCCGCGTAGAGGAGCTAGGTGTTGACTGCTCCCTCGCAATGTTCTGCTTGCGTGCAACAGCGAAGGCCGGTGCGGCGGGGGGAGGCAACGGGGTGACCACGTCTGATGGCGACGTGCCGCTTGGGGTGAGCTGAGACCAAAGATTCACTTACTGATCATTGGAATGTTGGTCGTCCTCTGCATTCTTTGGCTCATTGAGGAGGTTTCTCGGGACAGGTGCCGAGCGGTGCCGACGGAAGAGGAGAAAGCCGATGACTCCGATGAGAAGTGGGAGGGTGATACCGAGCTGGCGTAAGCGGGGCTGGGAAGATATTGAACTTACAACAGCGCCGAGAATTGCTGTGGTGTTGTTTTTTTGGCTGCACCGGGAGCACTACCTTCAGCTCTGCTGGTGTCCGAGGCAGAGGAGGAGGCAGTTCCAGCGGCACTAACGGCCATAGTCTCGGAAGGAGTGCCCGAGGTAGCCGCGGGGCTAGTTCTGGAACCAGCAGGAATGTCGCCGAGCCGCCACAGTTCGTATGAGTGCACACCGGTGGAGTACTTGAAGCTCTCGTTTCTCGGGGTGTTCGTCACTGTCACCGTGTAGTTTGTGCCCGGGTCGAGGGCCGCGGCATACAAGGTCGTATTGGCGTTCCAGGAGGGCGCTGTCTGGTTGCCTTTAAATGTACCGTCGAGGTGCGGCGGGGCCGGGTCGACGGTCACGGTGTACTCCCCGCGCTCCCACTTTCTCGAGCCCGTGATGAGAAGGAACGAGCTTCCTGGGCCAAGGTTGGTTGACAGGGAGTCGTTGACAACTAGCGACTCGGCCACTTCCCACGGGTTTGTGCCGGCGCTCCACCCAGTGCCGGTCCTGGTGAACCCCTCCCCGTTCGAACCGATATTACCGTCGGTCATCTTGCGCGTGGGATACTTGACAAGAGGAAGGGGATCTCCATCTACGTGCCCGATAGTCGCTTGACTGGCAGTGGCTTTTTCAGCGGCCGCAAGGTCGCTGTGCGAAGCGGATCCAAAGTCGAGCTCGACTTCAACCCACACGAGCGAGACATTTCCTTGCCGAACCACAAGTTCCACATCATAATAGCCTACGTCAAAGGAAGCGTCGGCCAACAGCTGTAGCTGGTTGGAACTCGTGGCAGTCCCCTGGTGCGGCGTCTCTGTTCCGTTGACTACCAAGTCCACCGAGCCCGATCCGATCTCGCCGGGCTGGGCCCAGTAGCCGAAAAACTTGACGCCGGTACCGTAGAACGAGTACTGAACCCTTGGTGCTGAGGAATCAGAGGATCCTATGGCCCACTGCACGGCATCTCCAGTGTAGTTTGGGCGAAGCATGGTCATGTCGGAGAGCAGCGATGGCATGGTAGTGACCTTTGCCTGCCAATGCCCGAGGGCTACAACACCAAATGCGCATGGCGAGTAGGTGAGGACGGATGAGAACGCGCCAAAGGTGACGGGGTAAGAGTCGGCAAGAACTGCGGCGGCCTGGAAGGCGATTGCGAAGATGGCAAGCATGATAGTTGTGGACACTCTGGCAAGAGCCTCAAGTACCACATATATGGAAAGCAGGTGCGGACGGTGTTATTCCGATTCCCACTCATCCACCATGTCTGTGCCGCTTGCTGGAACTGGCTCGTTTCACACCCCTGGCATTAACGTCGGCCGATGGCTCAGTACTCCCTTTGGGATGAGGTGTATGGCGAGTGTGTTCGTGTTACGGTTCCGGTCGCTTGCGAACAATGTGATACCATACTGATGGCGTTTACAGCTGGTGACGACGGATCACCGCAAAGAATGTGACCGGAGACATATGTACCTAGATGCGGGTACTTGGCCCGTCATGTCCTTATGTGAGATGGGGGCTGTTCCAGCAAATGAAAGAGGAAGGGGGGTTCAGGCTGGTGCAAAACATCGCCCTCCCGTACGAAAGAGCATATGCTGCGGTCCCAGCCTGTTTGCGTCTCTGTGGTGCACTGTTTCGGTAGAGGGAGCCAGGAGACGCTTCCGACACTACGTTACTGCAGGAGCAACAACTGGCTTGGAACCATCGGGGAAGCTTTCGGATGGCTGGCGTACTGTAGAAGTCGAGGTCAGTGTGGCATTCGAAGCTGGTAATGCATGTTTTGTTCCGCTTGTTCTTCATGCCCCTTAGCACCAGCGGGAGGGATTGTTTCGCAGATGAGTTTTCATTATCCGGCATGGAGAACCTGTCCGTTCAAGCTGTCACTGCACAGCAGAGTTGGCGAGAATGATCTGTGCTGCTGCCATGGAGCGGCGATTCGCTGATCGCACAGCCCTGGTATCATCGCCGTTGGCTATGGATGATGGCAGTTCATAGGCTGAAGGTTCGAGGATTCCATATGACGGGGCTCAGTAGTGCCTAAGCTCGTATCACAGAGATGTATATGCGCATGCATAACTACGGCTTCTGCTTGATAATCTTGCCCTCGGTGCTGTACTCAATCTCGCGGCACTTTACGCTCCGAAGGTGGTCGACGCCCTTGCTGAGCTCGCAGTCGTGGTAGAAGAGGTACGTTTTGTTGTCAAAGTCGATAATCGAGTGGTGGGTCGTCCATCCCAGAACGGGCTCGAGGATTGTGCCCTGATAGGTGAAAGGACCGTATGGGCTGGTGCCGGTAGCGTACGCCAGAAGGTGGGTATCGCCCGTCGAGTAGGAAAAGTAGTACATGCCGTTGCGCTTGTGCATCCATGCTGCCTCGAAGAACCGGCGCTCGTGGTCGTCCGAGGGGATGGGCTCCCCGGCGTCGTCCACGATAAGAATCTCCCTCACAGTCTCGTCGAACTCGAGCATGTCGCTGCGCAGCCGGGCGACTCGGGGACCGAGTGCACGCACGCCAGGGCCAGAGGGCTCCTCTGGCGCGTCGGCAGTGAAGACCGTGCCGTCCGCGTTGTACTTCTGAAGCTGTCCACCCCAGAGGCCGCCAAAGTAGAGATACGGTGTGCCATCCTCGTCAACAAAGGACGCCGGATCGATCGAGAACGACCCCTTGATGGCCTCGGGCTGGGGGGTGAACGGTCCCTCGGGCTTGTCGCTGACCGCGACACCAATCCGGAAAATGCCGTCGTGCGCACGAGCCGGAAAGTAGAGATAGTATCGGCCGTCGGCGCCCTTGGCTGCGTCAGGGGCCCACATCTGCTTGTCGACCCACGGCACCTCCGCGGCCGCGAGCGCAACACCGTGGTCCTTTACTGGGCCGCTGATAGTGTCCATCGACAACACATGGTAGTCGACCATGTCGTACTGGTCGCCATTGTCGTTGAAACCAATGTCCGTCTCACGGTCGTGTGACGGGTAGACGTAGATGCGTCCGTCAAAGACATGCGCGGAGGGATCGGCAGTGTAGATGTGGGAGACGAGGGGCGTGGGCATGGCGGAGATACTGGGGAGAAGAGGATAGGATCTGACTCGGTAAGATATATGAGGGTGGAAGCCGGTAGATTGCAGCGACATCGGTGGATTCTCGGAGTGACAGCGGCGACTCAGCCGCCAAGAACCAGGCGCCCGGGCGCCGCCCCTGCCCCACGTGAGCTTGTTATTGTCGTGTTCCAGAAACCCGCACAGTGGGCCCACACTTGGACGTCCACCTTGGTTGTGGCAGCCAGCCCGCGGAGGGAACGGCCCCTTCGATCCCTGGATTCCCTGTCTGTGCACAATGCGCAGCATGCTGGCAACCGCTTCCATTCACGGCTGTGGCCGTTGTGGAGGTTCCACCAACGTGCCGCCAATTGGCCGAGAATGTTTCACGGTTGCTGCGGCCCGGAGTCCCACTCCATTATCTGCTGCGGAGCCCTTCGGGGGGATTTCGCCAGCCTTACCCCACCAGTCATGTCAAGTCTTTGAGATCGACAGACGCTTCAGCTACATAAACCAAAGACTGGAATCAGTTCTCTTCTCGTCAACTCGACAGATTTCAAACATTCACTAGAACTACAACATGGGTGTAACAGCCGCGAACGTTATGGGCGCGAGTGCCGACCTCCAGGCCCTCATGGTGGGCCGCGACACTCGCTGGTACAAGGGTCACCTGCGCAAGCTCACCATGATTCTTGTACGTACTGGCAGGCATACATCGCTGACCCCAGCTCCTCATCCTCATCACCAGTGCGACGAACGGCTACGACGGGTGAGTGTTATATTTCCGGGTTACCGCTCCATTACCGGCGGCGATAGCCGATCGCCTACCCCAACATGCGGTACAACACGGAAACCCCGGCTGACCCCAGATCGATGATGAACGGACTGCAGGCACTCGACACTTGGAAGGCCTACTTTGACCACCCCGAGAAGAAGACAACTCTGTTCGGTGTCGTGAGTATCGGTATGCAGGACCCATCTCACTCCAGTTCAATGCCATCCAGAACATTGGCTCCATCTGCGGTCTGCCTTTTGCCCCCTACGTGTCGGATGGCATGGGCCGCCGTTTCTCCATTGTGCTCGGATGCTGCATCATGCTTGTTGGCACCGCGCTCCAGACTGCCTCGCAGAACATTGGCATGTTCATTGCCGCCCGTGGTCTCATCGGCTTTGGTCTCTCGTTTGCTGGTATCGCCGCGCCCGTTCTCATCACCGAGCTCGCGTTCCCCACCCACCGTGCCCCCATCACCTCGCTCTACAACTCGTCTTGGTACCTTGGTGCCATTATTGCTGCATGGACGACCTTTGGAACCTTCCGAATGACCAGCAACTGGGGCTGGCGCATCCCGTCCCTCCTCCAGGGTCTTCCCTCCATCCTCCAGCTGATGTTCATCTACTGGGTCCCCGAGTCTCCTCGTTGGCTCGTGTCGAAGGGCAGGGCCGATGAGGCTGTGGCAATCATCGGCAAGTACCACTGCGGTGGAGACATGACGGATCCCCTGGTCGCGTTCGAGATGGAGGAGATTCACGAGATGATCAATGCCGACAAGAACCAGAGCGGCTGGAAGGACCTCTTCACCGGCAAGGGCAACATGCGCCGTCTCCGCATCATTGTCGCCATCGCCTTCTTCTCCCAGTGGTCGGGCAACGGTCTCGTGTCGTACTACCTCAGTCTCATCCTGTCCTCCATCGGCATCACATCTCCGGACCTTCAGACTCTTATCAACGGTATCCTTCAGCTCTGGAACTACTTCTGGGCCATTGCCGGCGCCATGGTTGTCGACCGTGTCGGCCGTCGCACCCTCTTCCTCTGGTCGACCATGGGTATGTGCGCCTCCTACGTCTTCTGGACAATCTGCTCGGCGGTCTACTCGAACTCTGGCCATGTCTTCAAGCCCGAGTGTCTCGCTGAGGGTGGAACTCGCTGGACTTGCGTTGCTCTCGATGCCAACAAGGGTGCCGGCGGTGCGGTCATTGCCTTCATCTTCGTGAGTTGTATGGGTTTCTCAGCTGACAACAGATCTACTACGCGTTCTACGACATTGCGATGAGCCCGCTTCTTGTCTCTTACAGCGTTGAAATCCTTCCTTTCGCTATCCGCTCAAAGGGTCTCATGCTCATGAACCTCTGCGTCTCGGCCTCCCTCGTGTTCAACCAGTACGTCAACCCCATAGCCATCGACGCCCTGCACTGGAAGTACTACATTGTCTTCTGTGTGTTCCTGGCCTTTGAGGTGGTCTACATCTACTTTTTCTGCTACGAGACTCGCGGCCCCAACGGCGCTCTTCCTCTCGAGGAGATTGCCGCTGTCTTCGACGGTCCCGGCTACTACGCCTTCCAGAAGCGCCCCCAGGTCGAGCACGACATCGAGTACGCCGGGCAGCATACCCCTGAGAAGATGGGCGAGGTCTACGAGGTCGAGAAGGCCCACTAAGAGTTGGAAGGATCCTGGAGTGGAGAGAGTGGAGAGACGACCGTAACAATTTTTCATAGTAGTAACATTTTTCATAGTTTAGTAACTTTTCTCAGAACAGGTAGTGTCAAGATGATAGGTGGTGTAACGACGAGCACCCCGTGTCCTTCGAGGCAACGTGTACAAGGGGGGTTCCCCGCCGACCTTGCTACAATGAGGTGAGCCATGCACCACAGTCTGGGGTGAGATTGCACAAACGGATGACATGTGGCGCCAGCAGATGAGATGACATCGATTCCCTGCACAGTAACAGAGGACACAGGTCAAGGCCTTTCCCTGTCCCTTCTCATCATAGTGGCTACAATCTATCCAAAAGTCCCCACGGTGCGCAAGCAGCTGTACGCAGTACGGCGGTATATGTGAATCTTGGTCCCGCTTCGGTGTTCAGGACAGAGTGTGTGCGTGCTGCCATTGGTACCGTTGCATATTGCCTGGCCGAAATGTCCCCTGCGGCCAGATCGTGACTGCCTTCCCCCGCGCACGCGTAGACGCCCCTACCACACGAGCCACGGAGAAGCACTTCTATCACAGACCTGACCAAATGAGCCCAGAGATATTGACAGGACTAGAAAGTGTGGTGTAACAAAATAACGCGCCCTGTTGAGGAGCAAAAAGAGAAAGCAAAACGTTTCTGAAGTGGCGTTTACGCGTTGGGGTCGCCGTCGGGAGGAGTAACAGAGGTGTTGTAGACCTTGCCGTCGCAGTACTCTACCCACCCGTCTACGGGAACCATGTTCTTTAGCACTGTGCTAAATTTGTTCTTCTGCGCGGCGCACTTGGACTTCAACTCGGTCGCGTTTGCCGGCTTGTTCTCAGGGTATTCGATGTGGAAGACGGGCTTCTTGGCGGCGATCCAGGGGCTCCAGAGGTCACACTCGTTCCATACACTGCACTGCTCATTGATAGCAAACTGGGCAGACGGGATGAGATCGTTCATGAGACCGGGCGCGTTTTTGACGCCAAACGAGAGTCCCATAGACGCGGCGGTGGTAGCCATCCATGTGACAAACTTGAGGGTCTCGGCTCTGGTGATGCCCATACCATTCTCGTTGTCCTTGGGCATCAGCGAGGATCCGGGCTGTAAAGGCACAGGTAACTCACATATACATCAATGTTGTCGGGGTCAATGGCGTTGCAGCCCTTTTCCTTGGCCAGTTTGATACGACCGCTCATGACGGCGCGCACAGTGGGGGAGGAGACGTTGAGGTACTTCTCTCCCGGCCAGTCACCAAGGGGGTTACCAAAGTCGGACGGCAGAAAGTCCTTGTAGTCGGCACGCCAGTCCTCGCCGGAGCCCGCCGAGAAGTAGCAGATCGCCTTGATGTCGCGCTTGGCGAGCTCGGTGAAGATCTCCTTGGGAGTGTCCCAGAGGTCTACCTCAAAGATCTTGACGCCCTGCGGCTCGGGCCAGGTTTTACCCGCCTTGCCCGCAGGAGGCATGGTCATGATACCGTTGAGGATGACCTGCCAGGGCTCGCCAATTTTGGGCTGCCACAGCTTGCAATTGTTCTTGCCGTCGCCCTTGCCTTTGTGGTTGCGGTCGTTGCCTTGGTAGTTGTGGTCGTTGCCTTGGTTGTTGTCATTGTCATGGTTGGTACTGCCGCGGGGGTGACGAGGAGCTAGAGCGAGTGGGAAGAGGAGGAGAGCGAGCGATGAAAGCTTCATGGTGTGGGGTGGGTTGCTAATGGGGGGTGAGGAGAGCTGGGCGTCAGGTACTGAGCTCTCGAGCGGACGTGTTCACTCACTTTGCTGAAAAAATGAGTGCGTGCGTTCTCAAGAGGGTGGGGGAGAGGAAGCTGATGGAGAGAGAAGCAGAAGATGGCACTTGTGAGCCTCTTACCTACCCACCTCCCGGCGTCTCTGTATGAAGCCTCCCGCGGCGCCAAGCTCGATGGCGTCGACAACCAGCATATTCCCCATTTGCCTGGCCTCACTGTGTTTTGAAAGACGAGCTCCTGCCATTCTACCCCTAGACACCGGTGGCCTTGGCGATGCTGTTTTCATACATGGCGTCAAGGCCAAGACCTCGTTCTGTCATGGGCATCTGTCCTGGAATGCCCCTGATGAGGGAAAGTGCCATACGCCTGTTGTCAGTTGCGGGAGGATCTGCTGATGAGGGCGGGTGGTTACATGCCCAGAGATTAAAAGCATTAATGAACCGCTGTTGCGTGGGAATGCTCGGTTCTCTTGCCCAAGGACCGATATAGGTTTGCCCAACCAGCCCATATAAGTTGGCCTGGAACGCCGTGACACAGACTTTATCTCGTGCCTCGTCCGCGCCTCGCTTGAACCCAGCTGTGCCTTATATCGAGATCGACCGCACGCACAGCGGGAGACCGGCAGTGTTGCCGTGGCATGCAATGTGCCGGCTGGATCTGCATGTCTTCACAGGACGGGGTGCCGGCCTGGAAGCGAAGCAAGACATGGCGGCCGAGTTGAACTGAAAAGTAACCAGCTGCGGCAGTGCCCGGTGGGAGTGAGCTGTGGTGAGTCGTGTGGAGGGACTTGTTCAGGGGTCTTTGCCATGTCGTGGCCGGGGCGTATCCATTCAAACGGCAAGCACAAGTGGCCAAGGTGAATGAAAGCTAGAATTATTCCATGCCGGCCATGCCAGGCGAGAGCCACGCGTCCTTGTCTTGGTTCAGTGGCAGTGTTTGGAGCCCCTGCAGCGATTGTGGCATTGATCAGCCAACAGATGGCCGAGAACGAATCCAACACGCGTCGATGCGCATTCATGATCCGACCGCGAGGCGCGAGGTCCCGAGTACTTCCGCGAGATCTTCCTCCCGGATACTCGATTGCCTGAAACTGCCGCCCGAGCGTACCCCGCGCTGCGGCCGGCGGAAGAAGCGGGACGGGATCAATCGACAAGGTGGGCAGCGTCCACGGCGGAGAAAGATCGGCGGATCGGTGCATGTGTGGTGCCTTTGTGGCGCATCGGCGCAAGCAAGTGCTCTGCTCGTCGGTCTGCGGGGTGGGTGGAGATTCCGTGCGGGCTCGCTGTGATGCAGCCCGCAGACATGTGATCTGTGCCCTCGGAGGGTTGTCTCTCGGTGCAATTGATCTCGGTGCAATTGCTCTCGGTGGGATGTATCATGCTAGCGCGGGACCGGCGGCGCACTGCTTTCGGTGCGGGGGAGACCGTCTCGGGCAGAAGGAACACACGCGGTCCGCGAGGCAGGGATCGAGGGAACGAGGTCGCGCACCCGGCCGGTGCCTCTGGAAACGCGTCCACACCTCGTGCTCGCGCCCGGGTCGTTGCAACTTGATTACATCCACATCCACTTCAGACAGCTAGCTACGCGATGCGGCGGTCCGCCCAGCGCGCGGGCGCCGATTCCTGCTCCATCGGGCTACTCGGGGATGCTGAGGCCCCAGCGCCAGCACCACTCGGCGCAGCGGCGGACCATCTCGGGCGACACGCGGTGGCCCGAGTCGGGGCACACAAACACGTCGACGTACCCCGGGCACGCGTCCTTTTGCAGCTGCTCGAGCAGCGGCCGGCAGCGCTCGAGCGGCATGAGAAAGTCGAGCGCGCCGTGGATGCTGAGGATCTTCTTGTTCGCGTACACGCCAGGCGGCGGGCGCTCCTCGAGGTACTTGCGCACCTGTGGCGGGAAGATAATGGGCTCGGGGAGGCCGTACTGACCGTAGCGCTCCTCGAGGTTGATCGCGAGTACCTCGGCGGGCACAGAGATGAGCGGGATGCCAATCTGCAGGCGCGGCTCTGTGCGTCAGCCAAAAAAACGGTCAAAGGGGACGCACCCTCGCGGAGCAGGCGCCACACGGTGTGGCCGCCCATGGACACGCCGACGGCCATGAACTCTGCAATCGTGCGCTCGCTGCGCGGGAAGAGGTACGCGCCGAGAAAGTCGATGATAAACGAGTGGTCCTGCGCGCCCGCATACACGGTCGACGCCATGTCAACGCTGCTGTCAGCAACACAGACTAGCCGGCACGCACAGATGCAGCGGGTTCTTGTCAAACGAAAGGTTGACGTTGCGGTACTTTGTGCGCTCGCCGTGGTTGCGGTGGTCCTGCGCGCCAGTCAGCGGGAGCGCTCGCGCGGGGCCCACTCACGAGCGTGACGACGAGCACGTCGCGCGTCCGCTTGCGGCCGTGCAGCTTGGCGATCTCGCCGAGCAGGCCGGACGCCATCGGCTCCATGTTCTTGGCAGAGTTGCAGCGGCCGTGGGAGAGAATCTGCATCAGCACCAGCTGCCGGCGCCCCGGGGACCCACAATGACGCCAATGGGCAGCGTGCTGCCCTTGATCTCCTCGAGGCCGTAGACGGTCACATCGAGATCGACGAGGTTGAGCGTGCGCGCGGACGCGACGGGGTTGTCGATGATCAGCGAGGGAAAGTCGAATACATGCTCGGGGCCGAGGTAGTGGCGCGAGGCCTTCTTGTCCTTGAACAGGTCTTTGATGTCTTTGGGAACAGGCGCCATGATGGTGAGTGACGGGAGGTGGACGGCGAGACCCATCCGGCGACTTTGTGATATAGCAGTCGAGGAGCCAGTGGGATTTGTGGACTCGGGCTCGGGGCGGAGATAGCCGGCCTCCACCTCCACACTCTTGTTGCTGCTGATTCACGAGGCGTCGCTCGGGATACATCAAACGAACGTTCTACTTGCACTTCCGAGACATCTGATTTCAACTTCAAGACCTGCGGTCGCGCGCTGCAGTCGCGCGACCCGCCGTGATTGATCGTACAACTATGACAGAGACAGACGAGACAGACTACAACTTTGCAAACCCGCCCTTGCCGGCGGCCACCAGCGCGTCCTGCTCCTTTTGGGCCGAGTCGCGGATGGTCCTGCGGAGGATCTTGCCCGACGCAGTCTTTGGGATCGCCTCGAGGAAGCGCACGCCGCCGCCGAGACGCTTGTGGCGGGCCACGCGGGCCGCGAGCCATGCAATGATCTCGCGCTCCAGGGCGTCGAGGTCGTCGTGGTCGCCAGAGACGACGACATATGCGCGCGGGAGCTCGGTAGCCTGCGCTTTGTCGTAGACACCGATCACACACACGTCGGCAACGTGCGGGTGCTGGAGCAGCATGTCCTCGAGCTCGGCGGGGGGCACTGTAGTCAGCACGGAAACACACGGTGCACCCACCCTGGAAGCCCTTGTACTTGATGAGCTCCTTGAAGCGGTCGACGACCTTGAACCAGCCGTCCTTGTCGCGGGTGAGCACATCGCCCGTCTTGAACCAGCGGCCGGCGGGGTCGTCGGCCATGGCCTTGGCCGTCTCTTCCGGTCGGTTCAGGTAGCCCTTCATCACACACGGGCCGCGGACCCAGAGCTCTCCAGGCTGGCCCTCAGGGGCGTCGAGGCCGTCCTCCTGAACAAGGCGCGCCTCCCACGTGGGGATCATCTTGCCCACGCTGCCGCCCCTGCCGTCCTCGTCGCGAGTGAATGTGGTGATGATCGGGGAAGTCTCAGTAAGACCTGTTGTTAGCGGAGACCGGGCACTAGCACTCACCATAGCCCTGGGTAATGCGTGTCTGGGGAAACTTTTGCACAAACGCCTCGGCGAGGTCGTCGCCGAGGGGAGCGGCGGCGGACAGCACCGTGCGCATGCACGAGAGGTCAAAGAGGTCCGTGTTCTTGCTCTGGACCATGGTGATCATGATGGGAGGGACGATTAGGATCTGGGTGATGCGCTGGGTGGCAATTGCGCGCAGCATCGCGACCTCCTCGTAGCGGGGCAGGAACACGACCGGGACGCCGTTGGTGAGGGGGCGCTGGTTGATGATAAGCACGCCGTAAATGTGCGAGTTGGGGAGGACACCGAGAACCTTGTCACGCCCCGGGAGGAGCTTTTCGCCGCCAGCGTTAAAGGCGCCGAGCTGCGAGGTCATGTTGTAGTGGGTGGACTCGACGCCCTTGGGGAGACCGGTGGTGCCCGACGAGTAGCACAGGAAGACCGTGTCGTTGACCTGGTCGCCCGTGAAGCGCTCGGCGACTCCGGGCTTGCCTCCTGTGAGCTCAAAGATGGACTTGTAGGGGGTGCCCTCGGGCTTGTCGGGTGGGGTGCAGAGGAGGACAATGCGGTCAGTGGGGATCTGCTTCTTGATCAGAGGACGGGCCGCCTCGAGCTTGGGGAGGTTGACGACGTCGAGGAAGATGATGCTGGCGTTCGAGTCGTTGAGCTGGTGGGCAATCTCAGCGGGTTCGCTGAGTGTCAGTGGTGATCGTTTGATCGCACCTACTAGGCCCAGTTTGCAGGGGTCATGACCATGCCCGACGCCAAGAGGCCAAACCACGCTGCGATCCAGCCAAAGCCGTTCAGGCCCCAGATGCAGCCGACGTCGCCACGCCTGAGACCGAGCTGGCGAAAGCCAGTGACGAGCCGGAGGGACTGGTCCTTGAGCTGGCCACGGGTGAGGGCGGTGCCAGTGTAGCCGTCAATGTAGGCGGGGAGTGCGGGGTCGTACATGGGGACGGGGGACTGGTCTGGGGTGTCGGGAAAGTGGTACTGGAAGAGGGAGCATCGCGGGAGGGGCGGCGTGGCGTGCGCCGAGGTGTAGATGATCTGCTGCTTGGACATTGTTGGCAGAGAGAGAGAGGGTGGTGGGGTGGAGGGGGTTGCTTCTTGACGACCCCCGGGCTTTATGAGATGTGGGGCAAGTGATCAGACAACGCGGGGCCGCAGCGGCGGATGCTCGGCTTCGGCTACTAACCCCACTCCCGAGTGAGAGGAGGCGGAATCAAATTACCCACCGCACTCGGAAGCCCCGTCCGGTACTTGACCCGGATTATCCTAATCTCCCCCATATCCCCCCCGCGCTCCGCGGCTATAGCCACCGTCGCCAGCAGCCTGATTGCCAGCCAGCCTGCACCGCTCTCTCATCCTAATCTGCGCGGGTGCCTGCGACCTCGGGTCGGGTCTCATCCTAATCTCTCTGCCCCAGCACAGCACAGCGGCTACGCGGGCCGCCCCACCTGGCCACGCGGTTCCCCACCCCGCCCAGTCACATCGCTCGCTGCAAATTGTTCAAGGTGTCGCATGTGGACAATGGTAATGTACGGGTGAATCTAAATCTAGGCAAAGAGAGCAGCGGTAATACCGCCGATAACAAGCGCGGCAGCCGAGCCCGCCGCCGCAGTGCGCGAGGCTCCAGACTTGGCGGTGGCGCCGGCAGCAGCCGCGCCAGAGGCACCAGAGGCACCAGATGCGGAGCCTGAAACGTTAGCAGCCTTCGCAGAGACGGAAGCACCAGCAGCACCAGCACCGGACACGCTCGCGGCGCCAGCGGCGCCCGAGGCGGAGGCGTCGCTGGCGGCAGGAGTAGCCGCAGAGCTGTCGGACACACCGGCAGAGACGGCGGCGCCAGAGGCGGCGGCGGCGTTCGAAACGGTATGAGTGACGACAGTGCCGTCAGCAGAAGTGACAACGGTGGTGCTGGGGGCAGCGGAGGCGGCGGCGGAGGCGGCGGCGTCAGAGGCAGCGGGGGCGGTAGAGCTAGCAGCAGCGGCGGCGGTGGTGCCGACCACGGGGTTGGAGTTGGCCGAGTTCATGGACGAGAGGGTGCCGGAGAGGTAGTCGATAGCAGCCGACTGACGTCAGTGTGGCGGGCTACTTTTGCACTCACCCATTGGCCCATCTCGGCGACCCAGATCATGACACCAGTCTGGGGGTAGTTGATGGTGGCCTTTGCGGTGGCGAGGCAGGCACCAAAGTCGGCGGGCGCAGGGATCTGGGCCTCGGTGCCGGCGTGAGCGAGCTCGGCAGTGTTCCAGAGCTTGCCAATGGCGATCATGGACATGGGGATGCCACACTGGTCCGAGATCTCCTTGACGGACAGGAAGCCCTTGTTGCCACCGTTCCAGAAGAGGTGCTACATGTCAGAACTGTTCCTGCAGATGACGTACCTCGCAGGTGTCCCAGGTGCCGTGGGCGCCGTTGTAGAACTGCATGTTGTACCAGTCAATCTTGTCGCCGACGGCCTTGTGGAGCTGGCACGAGACCGAGTTGGCGCTACCAAACTGGTCGCCGTAGGTCCAGGCGGCAGCGGCCGAGGAAATGATCGACGAGGGGAGCGAGGAGCGGAGCTGGTTGTGGAACTTTGTGAGCCAGTCGAGGGCGTAGGCCTGGTCGTTCTGGAGGGGCTTGAAGTCTGTGGTCAGTTGCTGGGATTATGCATTGACCCACCCTCAAAGTCAATGTCAACGCCATCGAGGCCGTACTGGGAGACGAACGCGGCAATGTCCTGGGCAGTCTTGACGGGGTCGGCCTTGTTGGAGATCACGTCGTCGCCGGCGCCAAAGGCGGAGACGAGGACGGCGATGCCGGCGTTGTGGTACGAGTCGAGGATGGACTGGCGCTGCGAAGCCGGGAGGCCAGCCCAGACCTGTGCGGCCTGAGGGTTAGCACGAGCCCTCTAGGACAAGACCTAAGACGTCACTTACGCCCGAGGTGCTGCTGTGGGACCAGAATGCGAGGAGAACGCGGTTGTAGGGGGCGATCTTGTCCGCCGAGGGCCAGTTGCCCGCGTTGAGGTTGTCTGCGCTGTGAGCAGTGGGAGACAGTGGAACGCTTACCATAGAGGTAGAGAGAGTAGTGGGGGGCGCCGACGCTGATGCCGCGCTCGGCGAGGACCTGAGCGCGCTCTGCACGCTCAGAGAGGGCGGCACGGTTGTGGTGGGAGCGGGGGGAGTGGGCCGCGGCGACGCCGTTGATGGCGAGGAGAGAAACGAGTGTGGGGATGACCGATGAGAGAAGCATGGTGCAAGAAAAAGTACGAGAGAGTAGAGAAAGAGAGAGAGAGAGAGAGAGAGAGAGATGGAGAGAGGACACAAAAGTAGAAGACGAGCTCCTCGATCAACACCACTGCAGCCAGGCAGCCAGGCAGCCAGGCAGCCAGGGCCTTTGAAATGTGCGACACTCAAATCGCAGTTCAGGGAAAAAAACAAGTGGTGGTGCAGCGTCCAGGCTGGATCGATTGATTACGTAAAGGTCACCCAGTCCTATCTGAAAGGACTCCAGGGCCAAACTCAGGGTTTGGGGTGTCCAATTTAAGACACTCGCTCTGGGCTGTGGGCCCTGTGGGATGACGATGGGGTGGGTGGGTGGGGGGTGAGCCAGCCTACGCTCGACGCTCATGCTCTCGCTTGCTCGCTCCGTCCCGCCCCGTTACACCTACACAATGAATGGCTTTGCTCTTCTGGCAGCTCTCGCTGGCTGGCTCGCTGGCTGCCGTTTCATGCCACCACCACCCACCCCACGGGGCGGAAGGACACACACACACACACACACACACAGAGATCTGCACTGATCGCCCTCTTGTTTGGTCTAACATCTGTATATTACATAATACAACTAGACTGCCCGCTCCCTCACCCGCTCTATCGTCTGCAGCAGGTCGTCGAGCCGGTACGGCTTGACCACAACATCGTCAAAGTCGGCCATGTGGTCCTCAATCTTGGCCTGCCGCGCATTACCCGCTGACCGTCAGCTTTACTTACTGTCTGTACTCACTCAGCGCCACAATCGCGTGCCGGAACGGGTCCCCCGCGCCCGCCACGCCCACCACGCCCGCCGCGTCCGCCGCCTCGTCCTCGCGCACGTGCCGCGTCGCAGTGTACCCGTCCATGACCGGCATCTCGAGGTCCATCAGCACGCAGTCGTACCGCAGCGCCTCGCCCCGCATCGCCGCGCGGATCTTCTCGAGCCCCTCGAGCCCGTTCGTCGCCGCTGCCCGTCAGTCTCCCTGTGGCTGTTGCGACTCACAGTCCGTAGCCATGCCGACGTGCTTGAGCTGCCGCAGCAGCACTTTACGGTTGATCAGGTTGTCCTCGACGACCAGAATGCGTCCGGGCGGGCGCTGCGCGGGCTTGGGCGACGGGCAGTACGCCGCCGGCGGCAGCGGCGCGGCCGGCTCCACGGCGTGCGTGTGGCCCACTTTGCAACGCACATAAAAGCGAAACTCGCTGCCCTTGCCGTACTCGCTCGCGACCTCGATGCGCCCACCCATGCGCTCGGCAATCTTGCGGCACACAAACAGGCCGAGCCCGCTCCCGCCAAATACCGTGTGCGTCATTGGCGACGCCTGCGTGAACCGCTGGAACAGGTTATCGAGCTCGGCGGGCGTCAGGCCAGGACCCGTGTCCGACACGGAAATGTAGATGAAGATTGGCATGCCCTCGTGCAGCGGCGGGGGGCGCGTGCACGGCACCGGCTTGAGGCAGCTGTCCGACAGCGGTGGCTCGAGTCCGACATCCACCTTGAGGTTGACTTTGCGCACCGACGAATTGGCCGTGAAGCGCGTCGCATTCGACAAGAGATTCGTCACGCTGGCATGAGCAGGCGTTAGGGGTAGCACGACTCACACCTGGCCCAGCCGCACCGGGTCCGTCAATACCGTGTCAATCCCCAGGTCGTCAAACGCGGGGCTCATCTCGAGATTGAGCGCAATGTGGTGCATGCGCGCCTCGCTCTGGAAGATGGACGTGACCTTGTGCGCCTCCTTGCGAATGTCCGTCTCGACGTCGAACATTTCTGCCGTCAGCAAGACCCAAAAACGCCACTCACCCAGCATGTCCAGCTGGATCTTTCCAAGCGACAGCACATCGTTGCTAATGCGCTCCTGCGCCAGGCCGCACTGGTAAATGTTGTCCAGCGCCTCAAGGTCCTCGTCCAGCGTCGCGAGCAGTTGCTTGGTCGCGTGCAGCGTGCCCTCCACTAGCTGGTCGCGGAGGAACAGCAGGTTGGTCTTGACAAACGACGAGCAGTGACGGTCAGCGGTATCCCAAGGGAAAAAAACTCATCTGCATCAGCGAACTGATTGGATTCCGGATCTCGTGCGAGGTAATGTCAATGAGCAGCTCCTGCTGCTGGCGCGCCTCCTCGGCCTCGGCGCGCCGCATGTCCGCCTCCACCACGCGCTGCCGCTGCAGGTCCTCTCTGAGCTTGCGATCCGTGAGGTCCACGAGGCATCCCACAAAGCCTGCCTTGCTTTCCAGTCGGAGAATGTTTGCGTTTGCTGCCGTCAGGACTCGCGAGCCACGCCCAGACTCACACCACCGCCCATTCTTCCACTGGCACTCGATCTCAAACTTTGGGATGCTGGTGTTGACGAAAAGCCGCCACTGGCCGAGCACAAACTCGGGCTCGACGAGCCGATGGTGCCACTCGGACATTGGCGCCGTGGGCGGCATGTCGATGAGGTTCAGGTACGCATTGTTGGCGTAGAACAGCTCGCCCTCGGCGTTGCACCGAAACATGCCAAGCGGCGAGTCTGCGGTCGTCAGAGCTAGCGGGCCAGCACCTCTTACCTTCGGTCAAGAGCCGCAGCTCGGCGGTGCGCTCCTCGAACAGGTCCTCCATGTCCCGCCGCTTCTTGCCAAGTTGCATCCTGGCGTTAGACGAGCCTCGGCTGCTACCCACTGCATGTGTACACGTGCAATCAGCTCCCGCGCGTTGAACGGCTTGGCGAGCGTGTCGTCTGCGCCCGAGGTCTTGCTCCGGCCCTCCGCCGTGAGCATAATCACGGGCACTGTCTGCTGGGCCTTGGTACCGGCGCCCAGCTCGGCTATCAACCCGTAGCCGTTGAGCTAGAGTCAGCACACCCTCACCCTCGCACTCACCCTCGGCATCACCGCATCGACAATGATCAGGTTGGGGTCCCATTGGCCGTACTTTTGCAGCGCGTCGATGCCGTCCGACGCCTCGACGACCGTGCAGAACGGCTCGAGAATCGAGACGATATACCGTCGGCTGTCGGGAATGTCGTCTACCACCATGATGACATCGTCGCGGCAAAAGTAGAGCGTATCGCGGAGCGAAACGGACGTCTTCGAGTCGCCAGATGTCGAGTCCGTAATCGAGTTGGCGCGCTGTAGGCGCATGTCGTCAATCACGTCGTGGCCAAAGTCGACGGGCATTGCCCTCGGGACAAATGCCGGGCTCGCGAGCGCGTCGCTGCCGAGATGCGACGAGCCCAGCGGGAGTTTGACCTCGTGCGTGCCGCCTGCCGTCAGTTACGGTCCTCACCTGGCCTCACCTCTAACGTGCAGCTCGCCGCCGTGGAGTTCAACGAGTTTCTACTGTCAGCCGCCATTCCCTTTCTCACCCACCTGTACGAATGCCAATGAAATGCCCGCTTCGGCGACCTCGTCGCCCTCGACAGTGGCAATGGCGTGGGTTTTGCTGTACGACAGCCGCACGGCCACGGCCGCCGAGGCGTTCTTGATCGCGTCGCCAATCAGCACAAACAGCGTCTTTTCCCACTGCTCGCGATCGACAAACGTCTCCATCGGCGTCTCGTCGCAGTCGATCGTGTAGGCAATCTTGACACTGGCGGCCGGCTTGTGGAACAGTCCCTGCTGTCAGAGTCACCCCAGGATGTACTCACAGCAATACCGCTCGTCACCGCGCCGAGGTTCTCCCTCTGGAACGTGCCCTTGAGCCGCCCGTGATCCAGGCGCGAGACATCCACGATCATGTCCACCAGACGCGTCAGGCGGCGGCTGCAGTCAGTGCCCTGCAGACCACAGCTACGCACATGTTCCTTCGCGCGATATACAGCGTCTCCAACTTTGGGCCCTCGGGCATGTCCACCATGAGATCATCCAGCGGTCCCGAGATCAGCGTGATCGGAGTCAGCAACTCGTCGCTCACGTTAGAGAACAACGTGCTCTTTGCCCTGTCCAGCGAGGCGAGGTCGTCGATGCGCTGCTGGTCCGCATTGTAGAGGCGAACTGCCGACAGGTACGAGGCCATCTGGAAGCGGAGGCTGCGGTCAGACGACTCGGAGTGGAGACATACTCTTGCTGCGGTCAGCCCAGCTCTCCATACACACACTCACAACAAAAGCCTCGTACGAGGCATCATACTGCAGCCGGCAGCTCAAACCGAGCACGAGCACAGCGCCGGGGAGGTCACACTCCGAGTTGAGGGATATCGGGACAACGACCGCCTCGGTTGGGAGCTCGCTCCAGATGCGCGGTTCGTATCCCTCGAGGTTCAAGTCGTCGACCATCGAGCACCTTCGTGTGCGTAGGACGTCTACAAAAGGCCATGGCGCAGACTCGAGGTCGGTAATCACTTCCGGCGCCGTCGGATGCGACTCGGGAATGCCGATGCCGCCGCCGTACCGCAGCTGGACGGAATCCAGCGTGGTCTCGACAAAGTAGAGCAGCGCAAACGGCGCCTCCTTTGGGTGTGCGTGCAAGCTCTCGAGCACACCAATCTTAAAGTCGTGCAGTGTGCGTCCTGACGAGGTCCGTTCGCTTAAATCGTGCAGCATCTCGGTGCGGCGGTCGCTGACTACCTTCATCGTCGAGTCGCGCACGGCGTACCAGATGCCGCCAAACTCGCCCTCGTCGTTCATGACGCAGGACCACACGCCAGAGCGGTACGTCTCAAATGTGCGCCCCGTGGCAAGGTCCTTGTAGAGATACAGGTCTTGGGTCAGCGCGGCGGCAGCCGGATCACTCACCGTCGTCCTTGTAGATCGAGGTGCCCGACAACAGGAGCTCTGTCAACGACCCGAGAGTGCTCCACAGCTCGGACCACGCTTCCGGCCCGCTGACACCGTATCCCTGTGGGTGTTTTGAGTAGTTTTGCGCAAAGGCCTCGTTGTAGAACATTGTGAGGTCGCGTCCCCACCAGACACACACCCGGATGGGAAAGCCCATGCACAGACCGAGGATCATGCGGAGCGTCGCCGGCCACTGGCTCATCGGCCCAAGGGGGGTCTGCGCCCAGTCCTTTTGCCAGAAGAGGGTCCGCACGTCCAGGGGCAGTCCACAGGGGTATATCGTCGCGATCGGCGGTGGCTGGGGAAAGATGGTTCCATCATTCTTGATGTAGATCGGATTGCCAGAGACCCAGTTGTGCGTCACTTTGTGGCCGTTGAACAAGACGTCGCCCTGCTTGGGGCTCATCGGGTGGAGAGCCTCTGCCCTCGGCGTGCCGAGCTCGTCTGGTGCAATGGATTGCGCCGACTCTACCGGCCTGCCGATGAACAGTTTGTAGTTGCTGCGCACAATAGTTGTCACGATAGCAATCGAATTGGTGCTACTCGTGCCATGTCGCTCATGCAACGGAAGCGACGTGAGGACGAGCTCCAGCTTGGCCTTGCCTCGAGGAAACGAAAACTCGACAACCATCGTGTCAGACTCTGCCGGCGGCTGCTCCAGCGCCTCCTGACCAAGCGGGTCATAACCACCCCCGTATGGTGGCGAGCCCCTCTTTGATGTGAGCTGCTGTCCGATAGGGTCCATGTGCTTTCTGCTCCTGATCTCCGACAAGATTTCCTCCTTGTGCACACTCCATGATTCGTGAAGACTGGCCCGAGAGTCGCGTCCGCTGGCGCCAGTCAGCCAGTCGCCAAGACGGCGGGCATCGTCGATTGTTATGCAGTCGAGGAGGGGTCGGTGACCAGCGACGGCCTGCCATTTGGGGTTGAACCAGACAGGACGAAACGGCTCGGTCAAAGTAAAAGGCTCAATCGATGTCCAGGGTTGGTTAAGGGGGTGGAGAGGTGGGCAGTCCTGCGTCGGGGGTCGTCGAAGGAGGAGGGCAAACGCAGGGAACGGATATGACTGTGGGTGAGCGGCGGCGCGGACGGATATCGCTGCTCACGTCCAAGTAGTCTCTGGGAATGTTGTGGAGGTCGAACGCAGACTCTACCAATGCCGGAATTGCGGGCGGGGGGTCATGTTCGGGCGGTGTAGCCGGGGGGTGCATTCGACCAGTGGAGAGGCTGGAAGAACTCATGGCGGACCAGACGAGTGTGGTGGCTCGTCGGCGAGGTGTAATGTGGAGAGATGAAGTAACAACAACAGCAGCAACGGGCGCGATCTTGCTTGAAAGCGCCGCTTCCCAGCAGTGCGTGAGAGCAATGCAATCAGCCAGCGCAATCAGCCGCCGCCCATTCAACAAAGGTTTGGATCGTGTGAGATCCCGCCAGCACCGGGGCCCGGCACATCTCTGCCCGCCCGCCCTCTGCTGTTGGAGTTGTTCACGCTGGCGGGCTGTTCAAGCGCACCATCCATGCATATGTTCATGCACTCAAGCATGGAAACGAGTCTTTCATCGTTGTCTTGGCGGGCTGACATGGTCTATCCGATCGCAACTCCTCTCCAGTAGTGCCAGCCAGCGACAGGGAATGAGACTTGAATACCTCGGCGCGGCGTTCACAGGGAGCATCACCGCGGCGGCGGCGGCGGCGTCGGGTTCTGGCTCAGGTCCATGATTCATTCTTCTCAGGTACGCCGGCACAGTATAGGCTATTTAATGGTCTAGAGCTTTGCATCCTCGAGTAGCGTCAACAGGTGGGAAGCAGACTGCTTGCTCACGCCGTTGGCCGTCGCACCGATCGACTTGGCCCTGAAAACGCGGGTCCAGGCGCTCATGTACTGAGGTGCGGGAGCAGCCACAACGCCGAGCGTCTCGGCAGCCTTGAGGGGAAAGTCGATATTGCGGAGAATCTCCCGGCCAAAGAGCACCACGTCCGACTCGCCCCGCTGCAGGATCTCCTCGGCCTGCTGGGCGTCCGTGATCAGCCCGACAGCGCCAACAACAAGGCCGGGCACCTCGTGCTTGATGTGAGCCGCGAGCGGAACCTGGAAGCCCTTGCGGATAAAGCCGGCGGCGCCAGGGTGGAGGAACGGACGCATGTCGTTGCCGCCGCTGGATACGTCGAGCAGGTCGATGCCAACGTCACGGAGACGCGCCGCTAGAATAGTCGACTGCTCCAGGCCCCACCACTTCCACTCGCCGTCCTGCTTCTCGGGCCCGTCGATCTGGTCCAGCCAGTCCGTCGCGGAGATGCGCGTAAACAGCGGTCCGTCCCACTTTGCGCGTATCGCTTTGGCGACCTCGAGAAGGAAGCGCATGCGATTGTCGAGGCTTCCGCCGTACTCGTCAGTGCGCTGGTTGGACAGGGGCGAGAGGAAGCTGTGGTGGAGGTAGCCGTGCGCCGAGTGGATCTCGATAAAGTCAAAGCCGATAGTCTTGACACGTTCCACGGCCGCCTCGTACGCTGCAATCATCGACTTGAGGTACTCTTTCGACGCCTCGACGGGCATGGGATTAGTTTCAACGTCAAAGCTGATGGCCGAAGGGCCCGTCACAAACTGTCAGCCGTGTCCATTCTTCGACTCACCCTTCTCAGGCCAGCCACCGCACTCCTCGGGTGCGACCTCACCGCCAGTCCAGCCGTTCTGTGTCGCCTGGTACCGGACCCAAGGGGCCAGGGTGGACGCCTTGCGGCCAGCGTGGGCCAGCTGGATACCAATCTTTCCGCGGTTCGCGTGCACATAGTCGACGATGCGCTTCAGAGGCGCAATCTGCTCATCACACCAGATGCCCAGGCACTCTGGGGTGATGCGGCCCTCGGGGACGACAGCGGTGGCCTCGACCATGATGGTGCTCCACCCGCGCTGAGCCATTGAACCGAGGTGCACTAGATGATAGTCTGTAGCCTTGCCGTTGTCGGCCGAGTACTGGCACATGGGTGCCACCCACATCCGGTTTGTAAACTCTACGTCGCGGATGGTGAGGGGCTCGAACAGCTTGGGAGGCTTCTCATTCTGGGGAAACCTGTCCTTTGGGAGGAGAGCACCGATAACCGCGGACGGATAAGGGATGAACCCCTCATAGGCGGGAGCGGGGGTGTTCTTGAAGGGTGCGATGGCGGAGGGGATGGTCCTGGTCACTGCCGTTGGCGGGCGTTCCATAGCGCACTCACTTGTGGCTGTACGGAGAGCTGGGATTGGAAGAAGTGGGCGGACCCCACCTTTAAACCACTTGGAGATCCGGCAAACGCTGGGCAGCTGGAGTGTGAAGAATGGACTATTCGGCGCTGAATCAGCACCCTATTCTCCTCTGAGCGCCGTCCACCTCGTAGAGCCCATTAGCAACGCGGTTGTGATATTCCGAGCCCGCCGGCGATCGCGATACCTGCAGGTGCCAAAGGCAGTTATTCCGCCTCCGCGTTGAGTTATTCCGTGCCCGTCACAAACCCTCCATGGGGTTGGATGGACACAACTGTGCAAGGTAGCCCGCTAGCCTGTGAGCTGGCTTACTCCTTGTGGAGAAGATCTGCCGGACAAGGAGAGCAGTTGCCTCATGGTGCAAGTTGCGTCCGTTCTCCCGGGTGTGGGCGAAGCCAAAATGAGGTAACTGCACTTCATTTCATTTCACGATCCACTACGCTTCAGAGGACTACTACAGAACGATATTACGCGACAGGGTGGTTGGCGGCGGAGGCCTTGTGGGCAGCATGGAGGGGAGTGAGGGGAGCAGGGTGGCTGCGAGTGATGTAGCGCTTGATGAACCACGGGAGCCACTGCTTTGTCTGGTACTTGATAAACGTGCTGGTAGGAACGGCAAAGACGTCGTCGAGCTCCTCCATCGAGAGCGCCTTGGTCTCTGGCACGAGGAGGAAAATGAGGACGAATGAAACAACGTTTGTGCCCGCGTAGAAGCAGAAGGCACCCAGCGACGTCATTGCCGTCTTCATCGCCGGGAACGTGAGTCCGAGGACCGAGGCGAAGAACATGTTGATCGTGACCGCCCACGCCATACCCTGCTCACGCTGCATGTTGGGGAACACTTCCGCACCGTAGAGCTGGTGGTCAGCTAGACTCACGAAGGAAAGAATGACAGAAACCACATGTCACAGCATGGTGGCACTATGCGTCTTGTAGGACTCACGAAGCAGACAGGACCCTCTCCGACCGAGTAGAGTGCGGTGAAAAGGTAGATCCACATGGCAATGACTCCTGTGCGGGTGTTTGCTGGCTGGCTCGGCATAAGGAAGGAGAGACCGGCGCCCAAGAGGGTAACGGCCATTCCCGGGAAGGTCGACAGAAGCAGTGCGCGGCGTCCAAACGTGTCAATGATAAAGATGGCGGGGATGGCAAAGGCAAAGTTGAGCTGGGGTCAGCGAGAGTCCACACGGCGACTCACAGCTCCGAAGCCGAGCGATGCGAACAGCGCCTGGTTGTCCGTGGCGCCACCCTCCTTGAAGACAGTAGAGGAGCTGATGTCAGCGACAGCGGGTTGAAGCAGCTCACTAGAACGCAATGACGTTGATTCCACAGAGCTGCTGCGACAACATGACAACACTGGCGGCAACATTGGCGCGGCGAATACGAGGAATGCGGAAGCAGTCTACCAGACGGGAAATGTAAGTGGTGCCCTGGGCCTCGGCCTTCTCCTCTTCAAAGAGCACATTCGAGTAGTACAGGTCACGAGCGGCAATAATCGGATGCTTGCGAAGACGGCTCATTGCCTTGAATGCGTCAAGGAAGCGACCTTTCTTCATGTACCAACGGGGCGACTCGGGGACGAGGTAGATGAGGATAGCAAGGCTGGAATCAGGACAAGCCGCGCAACACGACTCACGGAAGGGCAGGGATGAAAGCAGACGCGAGCTGGAGCCTCCAGGCGATCTTTCCCACGTCCTTGACAACGCAATTCGCCGCCTGGAATCAGCACTGGCAGCGATTGTTTACAACTGGGGACCCGCAGCGCATTGTCCGCAACGCGATGGTGGAGGGTGGCGCCACAAGCGAAACACATTTCTGTACTCACAAAACCGAGGAAGATGCCAAAGCAGACCCAGAGCTGCCAGCCCATGGTCAGCGCACCGCGGATACGCGTAGGTGCCATCTCGGCTGCATAGACGGGCACCGTACTGTCACTGTTAGCTCGTTACTCCCTACTCTATTACTCACGCTGCCTTGGCACCAATACCAATACCCATCACGAGACGGATTGCCAGCAACTGCTCCCAGTTCTTGGAAAAGCCAGACGCGATCGGGGTAGCAATGAGAATGATGGCGGTCACTGTTTCACATCAGTATTGGGTATCTACCCGCCAGGTACCACCCACCAAAGATCTCCCCACGGCGACCAAGATAGTGATTTAGTGGGTCCGACAGCCAGGTACCACTATGTGTCAGGAGCAGCCCATTCTTCCCACTCACATTAGGGCAGCGGAGATGAAGGGAGCAGCGTTGATGACACCAACAATCCAGTCTCCACGCGCTTGTGCGCCTCCAGAGTTGGCGGGGCCAGCACGGCCAACAAGTCCGCGAGGGGACACTGCTGGAGCCGGAGTGGTGAGGCCAAACTCGACGGGGAATGAAAGGTTGGCACCGTTGGAACCAGTCTGATCCCATCCTTGAACGGCGGCACCGAGGGCGCACACGAGCATGGCAAAGTAGAGCGCAAAGGTGCCGGACCACTTGTGGTGCTGCTCAAAGTCGAGGGCCTCGCGCTCCTCGCCCGTGAGTGACTGAACCGACTGCCACTGAGTGGGGTCGCGAGCCACGAGCGCGGCGCTGGCGAAGAGGTCGGCGTACTCGCTCATACCCTCTTTCTGTGCGCAAAACGCTCTAGCATCCTCCTCGACGCGCTTCGCAGAGTAGCGCTTGAACGTGAGCTTGCGAGGGGATTATAGTAACTCACCTGGAGAGGGTTGTCGACCATCATGTCGCCCACCACGGTGGACCCGCGACGGGCGCCTTGGGAGTTCTCGATCTGCTTGTCGTCGTGAAAGTCTTTATCCGAGTTTGACATTGTGTTTGAGCCTGCCGTGGGATCGTAGCTTTAGAACCCAGGTATATATAGAGGTATGCCCAGCAGTGGAGCGACCGCCTTCCAATGGTGCCCCAGCACTACCTCGTGAATCTGCCCTGCGTGGAGACTGCTGCCACCACTGCCGCCGAGCGCGTCACTCAACCTCGCTAACTTTTGTAGATCGTCTTGGCGTGCGGGTCGCGGCTTGGCGTGCGATAACCGACGTCACATGGGCCCATCAGCATGGTGCCAAACCATTTCGTGCCTGCCGCTCGGCAGTCCCCTTGCTGCGAACCTCGAAACCTCAATTGCGGATGTCTCCCGGCTGCCACTAGACTGTCCGCCTGGGTCATGTGAATGTTGGTGAGCGCGGACGAGGTCACACCGCGCACCCACTCTGGGGTGAGCCGAGGGTCGTGTGCCTGGCGCCTTGATCAGTGACGTTTTCGACCCCACAATCCCCCCTCGCTATCTTCGATAATGCCCCAGCTAGGAGTATGTGGTGGATGCATCTGTCAGACCAGTGGAATGATGGGGGAAACCTGGACCCTTGTCGTTCTGGAAGGCCGCGGTCTCTGTCGTTTACAACGAGGCCATCGGCTTGGCGATGCCGTACTTCCAGAGGAAGCGAGATGCGCGCTCGACCATCTCTGGGGTAACAACATGACCTCTGCCCTTTTGCTCCCACTGCTCAATATGGATGCCGTACTGCTTCAAGTCATCGATGTGGGGTTGCGCCACCTTGCGGGGAAGCATTAGATCTAGCTCGGCATGGAGTGCCAAGATATGTTTACCGCTGTAAACAGACAGATCGGTTGGGCGTGCGTAAAACTCCAGCATCCGCGGCGGCCACATGGACGGGACTGGCACAACCTTGTCGGGGTTGTTCAGCCTGGCCCACACCATCGTTTGGTCCCCAACTGGGTAGATTGGACACGAGATGATAGGAACGGCCACCTGGATCCTGGGATCTTCAAGTCAGACATCGTACCTGAGCGTACGCACCAGTTCGCAAGAGGTCCCAGGTAATGTGCCCGCCCATAGATATTCCCACCGCCATCCATTGGGCAATCTGGCGCTCGCTGTTAGGAAATAGCACCGCCGGTAGCCATTCGAAAATAAGCTCGTGGTCCTGTTTACCGCCAGCGATCGCACAGCCGTTGGTGATGCTGGCATTAGCAAGATCGCAGTCCAAGACTCACACGCGGCTCTCGTTGTATGGAATGAGGCGCTCCGTGCGGATACGCCGGCGTTCCCCGTGGTTGCGCTGGTCCTAGACTAAGCTTGGTATGCAGAAGCGAACCTACAAGAGTGACGACGATGGCTGCGGCCGAGCCTCCATTCAGACGGCGGATCTCGCCCAGAATACCAGAAGCCATGGCCTCGATATCCTTGGCCTTGTTGGCCCATCCGTGGGCAATGATCTGGGATAAGAACGGCGCTAGTTGGACCGACTCACGATGGCGGTGAGTGGCCCTTCCGAGGCCTCGTCCAAACCGTAGACGTAAGTGTCGAGGTCGACCAGCGGCACCGTGCGCTTCGAGACGGCCGGATGGGACAGATGGAGGTTGCCAAAGTCCATTACATGGGCGGGATCCATGTTTCGCTTCGCCATGGTGGACGCGTTCGAGTGCTCGAATATGGAGTGAATGAAGACGAGACATCGCGTTTGGGTCGAGCGGGGCGTTGTTGAAGGTGGGAGGGTGGAGGATGGCGTCGGAGGTGTCCGTCGGTTACATAAGACGCCGAACCCCGGCTCCGGCTGGGCCACTGCCGCTCACCCCAGCATTACAATTGTGCTCATCCAACATGACCATGCTATCCTCGCGTACTCTTCACCAAGATGTCAAGGCATCTGGAAGTGCGGGCAGAATGCTGGTCTGTTCTCACCATACGGGCGCGCCCAACTCGAGATAGAGCCATCGACACCAACCTCGACCGCCCGACCCATATGGCAGCTCCCGTAAGGCTCAAGACCTCTCTCCTCTCATCCGCCTCTACTCTCTCCCAGCCCGCGCCAGCGCACCATCGGATAATAGCCCCGGGTTATGCTCACTCCTCCATCGGACATGGTCATCCAGGGCCATTATCCGCAGCTCGACATTCTCCACTACAGCCACTTTCCATGCCTTTCACGACCATACAACTGCATACCTGCTACATCCTCGGCGCCCCTCCGTTCTAGTCCAGAGCCTGCACCACCTGGGCCCACGGCTTGTCGTTGTACGCCCCAGGGAGGGCGCCATCAAACAGCGACGCGTGCACGATGCGGTCCTCTTGCGCGCCTTCCCACGGCTGGCGGCCGTGCTGAGCAATGACATTGTCAAACACCAGGACGTCGCTCTTCTGCCACTTGTGGAGCACCTTGATCTCGTCGGTCAGCTCCCCGATCTTGGCGAGGTAGCGTTCGGGGATTGGGGTGCCGTCGCCGTACAGCTGCTCGGTATAGTTGCGCGAGTGGCCATTGTGCTGGCGGTTGCGGTAGTACGACGCGAGGCCTGTGAAGAACGTGGGGACTCCAGTGCCCGCTTGCGTGCGGAGACCGGGCAGGTGGTGTGTAATGGTCACGCTGCCGTCGTCCTTCCACTCCCACGTTGTGTGGTCCCCGCGGCCGTAGCGGCGGATCTGCCGCTCGATCTTCTTGCGGCGGGTCGCCTCGTCGTCCCCCTCGACAATGTCCTTGCCGAAAGCCTGTCGCAATGTTGAGCCGCCAGCGTACTGGGCCTCCGGCTTGTAGACAACCTTTGACAGGACGCCCTTCTCAGCCAACTCAGCGATGAACTCTGGAATCTCCGCCTTTACACGCTGGTAGAGCTCGAGACTGGACGAGATGGGTGTCTCGCCACCAGACTTTTGGTCTGCGCGGTGGCCGTAGAAGAAGATGTACTCGGGAGCGTGAGGAACCTGGGGGGACTCGTTGTGCGAGAACAGGAGAACGCCGGGGGGCGACTCGTTCGCAGGGGAGACATTCGGCGCAAGCGCGGGTCGATCAAGCACCTGTACGTCAGAATGCCGCTACACGCTTTACTCACAATACCGATGATCTCGTGGGGCGAGTAGCCGAACGCGTGGGCAAACTTGGAAAAGTCGGTCGCGTTGTGCACGGGCACCCCGCGGAAGAGGAGCGCGCCGTGGGTTGAAAGCAGCGACGTGAGGGTCCCCTTCTGCTGAAGGCGCTTGATGGTCTCGACGGCGCTGTCGAGTGTGGGGGTCTCGTCGCCACTGGGCTTCAGGGCAAGAGGGATCACAGTGCCCTCTGGGTGTGGGGCTCCGAGCACACGCTGGTTGGACGCTAGGAGATCAAAAGAGACAAAGTGCGGCTCGACGACCGCAGTGTCGAGGGCGAGCTTGGCGAGGGCGGATTCGACGGTGGTGGCTGCCATTGTGGTTGTTGTCGTTGTTGGGAGAGGGGCGCTCGGACTTGTTCTTAAGTACTTGAGTATGCATATGTTATGTATTCTCGCCTGCGTCATTGCCGCGACAAATGCTATCATCGACGACAGTTGGCAACAGCCAAGCCTGACCTGCATCTGCCCACCGATGGAGGCAGCAGCCACGGCCTAATTTATCTAATGACGTGCTTTGTTCCCACAACTCACCATCCCCGTCCACGGCCGCCACCCTGGCCCGACGACTTTCGGACTTCGGGGCTCTGCCTCTCCGGCATGCGGCATTGACGACAAGCTACAAGGTGCCATCTACAAGCCACATGGCGCGATGAGAGGCTGCGTCCGGTACCTAGTGGTCGTCAGCGAGAACCCGATTTGACTTCAATCCCCACTTGCTGATCAACCTTGTTCAGGCTCTGAGAACCGTTGCATTCCACAACCGAGGCCAGATCATGGGTCAGCCCATTGCGACAGGGCAGACAACTATCCCTTATCGCGACAGAGTAGACACGCATAGCTCGGAAGTGGTTCCAATATCGAGGACATGCAGGCCATGAGCGCCAAACCCCTTCCTGTCTTCAGGACGCCGTGCTTCTTTGAGGTACAGCATTAGGCTCCGGGCTCCGGTATGATCGACGACTCCCGTACCCCAGACTCGTGACGATGTTCATCAAAGCAGTATCATGACGTTGAGCTTGGAATTGCCAGAGGAGTGCTTCCCTCGGGTGGGCTGAATTGGAGCTCCGCTGCAGGACTCACAGACCGATCTCTGGGTTCTCTTCGGGCAAGAAGCCCTCCATCGGACCCCGACAACTCTCCCTCCATCAAGCTTGACAACGGCGCCACTCAGAAGGAGTTCATCTTGGAAGTCTGGGCTGCCAGTTCAGAACGAATACCGCCACCCTTGGCATCTGGGGTCATCTAATGCCAAGTGGCCAAGTGGTGGCGACCAACCACGCCGATGACGCATGACGTGATTTGTTGCCACTAGACGCTTGACATGTCCGCCTGCCGTCTTACACTGGACGTTTATCGTCTATCGTCTAAAGCAATGGTATGCGGAGTTGAAGGTGCCATCTGTGAGCCGCATGGCGCCATGCGGGGTTGCGTAGTAACATGGTTTGAGCTTATCGCAGAGGTATGTGAATGCCGCTTTCTCTACAGACAACTGCTGCTGGACCTTGCTCTAGTTCTCGATGACTGAACCGACACCGGGAGGTGCGCAGGAGGCGATACATATAAACACCAAAGGATCAAGACGGAACAGCCAGCAAGATCGCAATGTCCAACGACAGTGGGTGTTCAGAAAGCGAGAGTCGTAGCCTGACCACAGACCTTTCATCGCAGCCGCAGGCTGCCAGCAGGCTCTCGAGCTTTTACCGGTCGACTCTCTTCCAGATTCTGATCGTAGGACTATGTGCCTTCTCGGCCCCAGGCATCTGGAGTGCCATGAACGGCCTTGGTGTCGGAGGATCGGCGTCCCCTGACCTTATCAACGCTGCAAACGCCATTCTGTACGCCTTTATGACGGTGACCTGCTTCTTGGGCCCGTGGTTGACCAACCTCATTGGTTTCCGGTGGACGCTGGCGCTCGGCTCGGTGGGATACCCGCTCTACGCCGCGGGCCTCTATACCAACAACCGATTCGGCGTCACCTGGTTTGTCTACCTCGGCGCCGTCCTCTGCGGCATCAGCGCAGGCTTCTTTTGGTCCGTCGAGGGCGCCATCGCGACAGGCTACCCGGAGGCCCACAAGCGTGGCCGCTACATTGCAACATGGTTCACCTTCCGAAACTTTGGCAACATTATCGGCGGCTCCATCTCGCTCGGCCTCAACCACAAGGTCAACCACAAGGGCAAGGTCGGCTACCAGACATACCTCGCCTTTATCGCCATTCAGTGTCTCGGCCTCGTCTTTGGCGTGTTTCTGTCCAACCCCGAAAAGGTCCGCCGCGACGATGGCACCGAGATTGAAGCCCCGCGCGGCATTCACTGGCGCGAGGAGCTGAGGCAGATGCTCAAGCTCGGCACGTCGCGCAATATCCTCCTCCTCTCGCCCCTGTTCATCTACCTCGGATGGATGCAGGCATACCCGGGAACGTTCTTGGCCACATACTTTACCGTCCGCTCCCGCGCCCTCGGCTCGTTCATGAGCGCCGTCGTGTGCTCGCTCTCGACCTGGCTTGCAGGAGTTCTGGTCGACTACGGATGGGCGCCTCGCAAGCGACGCGCAGTGGTTACGTTCGGCATTATTGCTGCTCTCACTTCTGCCACCTGGATCTGGGCTGTCGTCGTCCAGAACGAGTACCGCCACACCAAGCCTGTCCTCGATTGGGCCCACGCGTCCTTTGGTCGTGGGTTTGGCGTTTACATGTTTGAGCGCATCTCATTCTCGATGGTGGAAAACTACGTCTACTGGTGCATTTCCAACCTGTCCGACTCTCCCGGAGACCAGATTCGCTACTCGTCTCTCCTGCGTGCGATTGAGACGGCCGCGGTGGCCATCAGCTTTGGCGTCCAGGCTGTCCCCACGCCACTCCTTACCACTGCGGCGATCAACCTCGGAATCTGGTTTGTGGCCTTGCCGTTTAGCTTTTACGCCACGGTCCGCGTCGTGCGCAAGTTTGAGGCGCAGGGTGTCAAGGACGTTGAAAAGTCAAATGGCAGCATTGACGAGACAAGCGAAAAGTAGCGTCGGCGTCGCCCATTCTTCATCGCCAGTGATAGTCACTTGCGTGAGTCACTCAGGCCCTAGCCATCCGCAGATGTGGACCAAGTAGATGAATACCATATGATGTATAAATGCAATTACAGTGATACCGGAAAGAGCCGCAGCCGGAAGCCCCTGTCTAGATCTTGCGGAGAAGCCTCCAGTTGCCCTGCATGTATCTCTTGGTGCCGTAGAGGGACATGGCGGCAGCGACAAATGATACACCAGCGAAGATGATTCCGTACTGGAACGCGTAGATTCCGGTTCGGTGAAGCTTGTTGCGCGAATAGTCGGTGAGCCAGATGGCAATTGGGGCGGAGACCACGCCGGGAGCGACGATGCAGACCCACATGACCGAGAGAGCACTGGCCATGTCGCGGATACCGACTAGATCAGTCAGGAGCGCCTGACATGTCGACCAGAAGACACCAGAGCTCATGCCGTGCACGAACGCGGCCACAGCGAGGATGGCAAACGAGTCGGCGACCAGCCAGATGCACAGACACGAGATGGCCGCCACGAGCGTCGTCGCGATCGCGCCGTTGAAGCGGCCGACTTTGTCGAGGAGGTATCCGGACAGTGGACGTCCAACGATCTGGCCTGCGGCGAGCAGGGACTATTGTCAGACGGACGCAAACGGTGAAGACATACCTGCAGCGTCGAGCCGTCTTTTTGCGTGAGGCCCAAGCCCTGAACAGCATATGTGGGGACCGTGTAGATGCCAATCGCATAGGCAAATGAGATGAATGAGCCCCACGCAACCATACACAGGAAGCCGGGGTTCTTCAAAAAGGCGATCTGGAAAGGTTCGAAACGGACTTTGAGCTTTGTCGCACGCGTGCGGAAGAGAATAAGTGCTGGAATAAGACCGGCTCCTGAGAGACAACCGCTGCCTGTTAGTGGGAGCCTCAGCTACACACTCACTTGATGACACAAGCCCACCTGCGACCGAGGGTAGCGAGGGTAAGGCGCGTAATGTTCGAGTAGAAGAGGGCACCGCCGCCACTTCCGGCCGACACGAGCCCGACGGCGAATGCGCGTTTCATGCCAAACCATTGCGTCACGATGGGCCCAGTAACGACCATGGTGAGACCCAGTCCTACTGCAAACAAGATTCCTTGTGTCAAGTACAGCTGCCAGATCCGGGTGGAAAAGCCGGCGAGGATCTGTCCCGCCACGAGACAGAACAAGCCTAGGACAAGAGAGTAGCGCCAGTGAAACATCCTCGACATGTAGTTGCTGAATGGCGCGACTGCAAGAGCAAAGCTCAGGGACAGGGATCCGATGAATGCAAAGTCAAGAGGCTTCGCGCCTGGGAAGCGGTTGTGCTCGAGATCGAAGCTGAGGTAGACGCCGTATGCGGTGTTAATTCCCCATGTCGAGAAGTTGATCTGAGATGTGAGTATTTGCAGGCCGCTGCATCCGCAGGCTGCTGAACACGTACCATGAAGCCGCAGATTACAATGATCCTTTGCGTCAGTTTACAGACAGTCGCTGTCGAAACTCGTGGTCACGATATTGCAAGCTCTTCGTCGGAACTAGTCCTACGTCGAGTAAACCAAACTCACCACCCATAGCCTCCGTCTGGATAGTCTTTAGAGTCCTCTGGTTCACGGTCGAGCGGCACCTCGTCTGGATCTACCGCGGTGGAAGTTGCCGACTCGGGGTCGATCTTGTCGTTGGCCAGTGTCCGGGCATCGGGGTTGATCTGGTCGACAGGTAGGGCCTTGGCATCCAGTGCGTCGGATGCAGTCATCTTTGGTGGTTTAATGATGCAGCGCGCTTGTCACGGGCGCGGCAAGGAGCAGGCATCAAGGGTTAAGAGTAAGTGTACGATGGCAAATGGTGGGTCAAGCAACTCCGGTCGAGGTCGAGTGATGATTTCGCCGACTTAGTCAGATTTTCGGACTTGGCCGAGTAGTGGAGATATATTTCGGTGTATTCCGTTGTGAGAGAGGAGAGGTCTTGTGATGCAGCGCTGCCCCACATCCTTGTCGTATTTGCCGACGCCAAAGAGGGAGGTGAGGCGCTGTTATCAATTGCCTCGAACGCCGATCTGCTCTCCTGCGGGGATCCCACGGGGGCACGGACTGCTCATCGTCACAAACAACATCCGCTGGGTGGAACACACACAATGTTTACGGCCGTAAGCCGCAAGCACTGCACTGCCGTACTCGGCAAATCACGTGACACTCAAGTGGCTTGACACGAACCCCCCACGCCGCCTGCACCACTATTGACGAAAATTGATCCCGTTCATCTGAATCCTGAATCCGGATCTCGTGCTTTGTGCTCGTTTATCAAAAGCCGAGCAATAAATGTTGCCATCGTCCGATACCCCCCCATCGCCATCGCCCAGCAACCCCGCCATGATCTTGACATGAACTGGTAAGCGCACCCACCCATCGCACTCTGCTCACCCCAGAACAAGCATGGCCGCAGATCCGGACGCAAAATGGGCGCGGGCACACGCGCCCGACCTCCCCCTCGCCGCCATGTCCGACTTTGAGTACGACCAGTACCACTTTCGCCGCACACGAGAGCTCCAGGCAGAGGCCGCTGCCGAGGAACAGGCGTTTCTGAAGCAGCTCGCCCTGCTCCGCCAGCGACTCGGCAAGCGCATCCAGGACCAGCTCAACCAGCTCGGCGAGGACCGACGAACGCAGGTGGTGGAGCTCCGCAAGCGACATGCCGAAGCGCGCGAGAAGGAACTCAAAGCGCTAAAGGAGAAGGAGCAGGAGGAGGAAGAGGCCGAGGAAGATTTTGGCGGACGTGGATTCGGCTACGGCATCGAGGAGACCGAGGAGGAGTCGCCAGAGGAGATTGCCGAACGGGAAAGGGAACGACTACGACTCGCCGCCGAGGAGGAGCGCCGCAAAGCAAAGGTGGCCGCCGCGGAAGCCGAGGCCCAACGACGACGTGCGGAGGCTGAGGCTGTACAGGCCGAGGCGCGCCGCCGAGTCGCGGAGCTGGCCGCAAGGAGGAAGCGGGAAGAGGAGGAGTTGAGACGAAACAAGATGCGCGAGCGACGAATGCGAGAGGACCAGGCCGGCTGGCGAATCCGCGCCGTCAACCTCGAGGTTGCCAACAACATCCGTTACGTCGACGTGCCGTGGCCCGTGATGACCACCTCGATCACATCCCAGGCGGCCATCAACGCCCACCTCTCACACATCACCCCAGAGGCGATCGGTTCGTTCCTTCTCGGCGTTGCAGAGATCGACCTGGAGCAGCAAGAACGCAAGGACACGGCCTTTGCCGCCGACACCAGCAGCACGTTCACGGGCAGCACCAGTTCCAAGGTCGAGCGGGACGAGAACGCGGATCGACTCGAAACCGCGCGACGCCGAGCGGTCCGTGACGCGATCCGGATCTTCCACCCCGACAAGTTTTATCACCGGGTGCTTCCGCGCGTGCGCCAGCAGGAGCGCGGCAAGGTGCGCGAGGGAGTGGAGAGGACGAGCCGGGCGCTGAACGAGCTGTTGGCCACTATTGGGTAGCTGGGTAGACAATTACATGCTGTTGTATGCACTAGATCTCCAAACGTATCGCCGCAGTGCTTAGCGAGTTATCATCCGCAAATGCTTGTTCCGAAACGGATGTCTGATTATCAAGATCGATGGCGAATGCCAGCCAAAGCCACCCTATACGAGGAATAGGCTGAATTTCATCTCCTCCCGATGCACCTCCACCTGGTCCCACTTGTCGCAACCCTGCGGACCTCCACCCCGGCGACCGGGGTCCCAAGACTATAAACCTCGCGACCCAACTCGATGTTTTGCTTCATTCTCGACACTGTGCACAACAATGGAGGTGGAATCAGCCCCCCGCGAGGACCCCATCCACGCGGCGGCTGAGCGCGACGAGTTCAAGCTGCCCCCCATGCCGTCGCTCGTTCTGGTCCTTGTCTCCAATCTGTTGATGCAGGTGAGTCCGAGTCAGCTGCTCTACTTACCCCAGCTCACCTTCTTCATCATCGTATCGTCGTCAAACGAGTATGCCCAGCACCTGGGTGGAACCTCTACGTTCTCCGGTCTCGTCATCGGCATTCCAACGGCGGTATCGGCGTTGACGCTGTATCCGTTGTCTCTGGTTGATCAAAGTAGGTCGGCCACGACCGCCTGGGCTCTGACGGAACAGCCGTATACAAGCGTCCCCTCAACTTTGCGTGTGGCTGCCTCGTTCTCGGAAACGTGCTCTACAGCTTGGCGTACCGAGCCAACTTTCTGTACCTCATTTTGATCGGCCGGATGGTTTGCGGAGGAGGCTTCACCTTCTGGATGTATGCCAAGAGGTACTGCTCTGACCCGCGCATTGTCGGTCTGCGCCGCCGCACCACGCTTGCGGGATGGCAAGTACTCGGCCAAGGACTGGGCTTTAGCCTCGGACCATTTGCTGGTGGAATGCTGTGAGTTGTTGCCCCCACAAATTATTCCGAGCACGTTCTCATCTAGCCAGGTCCAAGATCAACTTTAACAATCCGGTTTTCAACGGCTTTACCTCGCCTGGATGGATCATGGCGGCCTTCTGGGTCGTGTTCTGGATCTGTGTTCAGGTATGGTTCGAGGACGCTCCCCAGCTCCCTGCCAAGGCACCGTCCATTGCGTTGCAGTCTGCAGGCTCGTCGTCCGACTCGTCGGCGGAGCAGCCCGCTCCCGTCCACAAGGTGTCAAAGGCGCAGTGGGGCGTGGTCGTCACAATGTGCTGGTTTGCAATGACCTGTTTCTTCATCCTTGGAGCGTGGGAGGCCAACATTCCAGTGTTTACGTCGTCGGACGCGCCTGCAAACCCTTTCAACTACTCGCCCTTTGCCGCCGGAAACATGATCGCCCTGGGTGGAGCCTGCACCATTCCCTTCCTCCTGCTCAACCTGTGGTACGCTCGCCGCATCCAGGACCGGCATACCCTCGCGGCTGGAGTAGGAATCGGCCTGGCCGGCCTCTTGGTGGCCATGGGCATCCTCGCAGGGCAAAAGGTCACCTTTGGTTCGTTTTTTGTTGCGTGGTTCCTCGTCGCGCTCGGGTTCAACATTGCCACGACCGCCACCCTGTCGCTTCTCTCCAAGCAGCTCCCTGGCGAGTGGAACAGTCGTATCAGCCTGGCCATCCAGTGCAGCAACTACACCGGACGCGTCACCGGTGCTGTCTGGGGCGGTTCCGGTGTCAAGGTCGGCATGACGGCGTATGTGGGCTACCAGATTGCATATGTCGGTATCGGAGGCGTCATGTTCTTGACCCTCTGGCGCAACCTCAAAGCAAAGACGGGATAGATGTTTGTATGCACTGTTGATCTACATACCGTTGGTGAGTAGTTTTCTTCCTTTGACCCTACGCCCGTCCACTCTGGCAATCTCACCCACGCCCGCAAACCTAGCTCTTGTGTTCCGAGTAGCTCCCGAGGGCCCCAACGGTCTGCGGTTCGGTTGTGCACTTCGGACTTACTCGGGTTGTCACAGCATACAAGGAAGGGAAGTACCTCGACGATATCCAGCACCATGATAACCGAACATGCCGCCCCACCGCGCATGGACGACTCCATGCCAAGCGTTTTAGTACGTTCAGAATAGACAACTTTCGTCAGTATTCCCCGAATTCGAAAAGCCTGGCCAAGACCATGTGATGCCACAATCACATGAAGCTTCTACCCCAAGCGCGATGACATCAGTGTCACCCGCTTCCTGCTCGGAGCGCTCAACATGCCAGAGAGGTAACACTGCTCGAGCCACGCCGACTGCCAGTGATATTGTTGTTTTCGAGGGAGCCAGCTACCCCACTCACACTAACTTGCGGCACTTCGGCACCCCCACTCGGTGTGGGTTCTCGCCGATAATACCGCCCATGCCAGTGGCACCTTGTGTGATCTGCGGGCTGGGACCTTTCGAGACTATGCGGAGACGAAGCGGACCCCCTCTCACCCCAGGTGGACCCCGCCTTTTGTCGTTGTCTTGGCAAAATGCGGAGCAACTGCGGACCGCAATGGAAACTGTGGACGCGACCGCGGCGGATCGCATGGAAACGTGCGACAAGGTTGGTTATGGAAGCTCCTCTACCTGGCAGTATATAAACAGGCGGCCTGGCAAATACTCGACAACAACTTCCAACTCCCCTCCCGATACACCCACACGAGCACAACATGGGCGGCGGTGTCAAGAAACCTATCAACATTTTCCGCCTCGGCGACCTGGGCGAGCCCAAGGGAGTCTTCAACTGGCGCCTGTGGTTTTCCGTCGTCTCCTTTGCCGCACTTGGTGCTGCCCGCGGTATCGACGAGGGCCTCATCTCTGGCGCTTTCCGGTCAAAGCACTTTCAGAAGATGATCCACTTTGAGAAGTATTCCGACGTCGAAAAGGCGAACATCAAGGGCAACGTCTCGTCCATGGTCCTGATCGGCTCGGTTGCTGGCTCTCTCTTGTAAGGCGGCCCATGTGTGCTGCGCTGATAAAAGTGCATTCTTTGTTTGTGACCGTATTGGTCGTCTCTGGGCCACCCGCCAGCTCTGCTTGTGGTGGGCCGTCGGCATCGCCATCTTCATGGCCAACGGCGGCAGCCTCGGCGCCGTGTACGCCGGCCGCTTCATCGCTGGCTTTGGTATTGGCCAAACTCCTGTCGTCGGACCCGTCTACCTCGCTGAAATCGCCCCCGCGTCTGTCCGCGGACTGTGCACCTGCATGTTCACGGGTATGGTGTATGTCGGCATCAACCTCGCATACTGGTCAAACTATGGCACCGAGCGCCACATGGGCTCGAATGTTCCCGCGCGCTGGATGGTGCCGACCAGCATCCACCTCATCTTTGCCACGCTCATCTTCTGCCTCAGCTGGTTCCAGCTCGAGTCGCCCCGCTACTATGTCAAAAAGGGGCGCGTGGACAAGGCGACCGAGAACATGTCCAAGCTCCGCCACCTGCCGCCGGACCATCCCTATGTCCGTGCCGAGATTGCCGCCATCCAGCACGCGCACGACGTCGAAGTCGAGGCCACCCGCGGCATGTCGTTCCTTAAAATGCTAAAGGCGACTCTGACCGACCGCGGCAACATGTTCCGCCTCTACCTCACTACAAGTGTTCAGTTCCTCTCGCAGTGGTCTGGCGCGGGTTCCATCACCATCTACGCCCCCGACCTGTTCGAGATCCTCGGCGTCAAGGGCTCCGAGCAGGGTCTCCTCGTCTCTGCCGTGTTCGGTATTGTCAAGCTCATTGCCGCTATTATCTGTGCGCTCTTCCTCGTCGATGTCATCGGCCGCAAGCGCTCGCTCCTTCTCGGAATCAGCCTGCAGACGATCGCAATGATCTACGTAGCGTCATTCTTGTCCGCAACGCCGCAGCTCGGTATCCAAAAAGACTTTCACCTCCCTGCCAACAAGCTCGCCGTCAGCCGCGGCGCGATTGCCATGATCTACATCTCCGGCTTTGGCTGGGCCCTCGGCTGGAACAGCATGTAAGTACCGGGGGCCAGTTCACAGCTAACCGATAGGCAGTACCTCCTCACCGCCGAGCTCTTCCCTCTTAGTATCCGTGCGCTCGGTACTTCGTGGGCCATGGGCCTGCACTTTATCAACCAGTACGCCAACGCCCGTGCCGTCCCCAACCTCCTCCTCCCCACCTCCAAGGGCGGCATCACCCCTGCCGGCACCTTTTGGTCCTTTGCGGCGATTACCATCATTGGCGGCGCGTGGGTCTGGTTCTTCGTCCCCGAGACTGCGGGCCGTTCGCTCGAGGAAATGGACAAGCTCTTCGAGCTGCCCTGGTACAAGATTGGCCGCTACGGTAACGCATTCGCCGCCGAGAAGGAGCTGCGCCAGGAGGACGTGGACGAGAAGCACGATGACGAGCACCTCGAGTACGCCAACCCCTCTGGCAAGCACGAGGAGCAGCACATTGGGGACACCAACCCCTCTGGCAAGCACGAGGAGCAGCACATTGGGGACACCAACCGCCTTGACAAGTAAAGCCAGTCCTACCCAGCCCGACAGGAAGGTGTCCAAAAGTTTGTTGTCTGAAGGAATGAAGAAGGTGGTATTTGGACTGGATGATGAATGTTCCAAAGTCACAGAAAATGGCAGCCAGGCCCGGATACTGATATGATGATTATTGCTACTCTGCTTTATTCACTGCAATAACGATACCACCACTCCCATTGCGAATGCTGAATGCTGAATGCAGCTTGAAGCGCATAGACCGATCGGGCAAATGGCAAATGTGTTTTGTTACGGACCTCAACTTCTCGAGAGCCTGCAAGCCGGCCAAGAGCTCAGAAAACGTGGTGCACTTCTGTCAGTTTTGAATGCTCTAAGAACATGATGGCATACACAATTAAAGAATATGACCGTCCTTGCCATGTTGTCGCCGGGTTGAAAGTGTTCAGCGATGGAGGCCGAGGTGTGGCGAAACACATTATCCCCGTTCAGTCTGTATACCTTCAGTGAATCAAATGCCCCGTGCGCTGACTGCTCTCGCCTGTCATGCCTCGTAGGTGGTGGTCTGCAAGAGGGTGGATAGTTGCAACCCGAAGGCAGCGAGGTGCCGCCGAAGGGCCTGCTCCTGTTCCCACACAAGCAAAGTCCGCGATCCTACCACGATCGTTGGCGGAGTGAGGGGTCAGCGTAACTGTCTGGAGCGCGCAGCGAGTGGCGACAACAATAGATCGCGGTGTGCTACGAAACACAATGTACAACTAGATCCTTGCCCTGCAACGGCAAGGCGGTGGAGTGCATAAGGGGACGTTCGAGCTGCTAGTCACAGGGCCTAACTTGGGACGCCCGGTGTGGTCATACACGGTGGGTGTGTCGTGGGCGTCACATCACCCCCGCAGTTCCAGGTTCCGGTCCGATGCCCACACATGCATTCTGAGCTCTGAGACTACTGGTAACACTGGAGAGTCTACACGCAGCCCGTGCCGCGGCGCATATACTCGTGCTCGGTGGAGCGGGCAGGTCGGCACAGTCCGTTCGACAGTGGCACCTATCACACAGTGGCGCACCTCAGCTCCCACACTCCCACGGCCCGTTGTGCCCGTTGCGTCCGTCGGTGGGGATGTGGGGCTGGAGGAGCTGTGCAGACAGCGACCGCACCGCATCGACTCGTTCCACTGGCTCTGGCACGTGGGGCTTTACGGCTACATTCGCGCCGTTACCATTGCTCTCTGTCGCCTTTGTCACATCATCCACGGGAGGGTAGTCTGTCTGTAAGCATACCTCTTCCTTGCTGCGAGGCAGATCCGAGCGGTATAGCGCTGTAGGAACCTTGGTGCCGTCCTCCACGATCCAGGACTTTGCGTAGCCTCTCCAGCGAGTGATCGCGAGTGAGAGCGAGTGACGAGGGGTTGAGTGGCGCTGCAGGACCTAGTCGCAATAGCTGCTGGAGTTGACGCCGCCCCTCGCGCGGGTTGGTTGGAAACGGCCTCGCTTTGTCGGTCATCGCTGGTTGACAGATATTTGCTGGAAAGGTTCTCATTAAAAGCGGCCTCTGCTACTCCTGGTGGCATGGCGTCACTCAAAGCCCCTCTGAGGATATCGTCCTCGGCACTGGAGACCATCACAGGGAGGACTTGCTCGCATCATTCTGAGAGGTTATTCTGGATGGTACTCTATCTACTCGAGCGGCCCGAGCTTCTCCAGTAACTAGCAAGCCCATCAGCGCTTCATCTGCCGGGTCCCAGGGGTCAGGTTCAGGACGGGCGTCGCTGGTGGCTGGTTTGCCGGCGGCGGAAGAAGGTTGGCTGGCCATGATGGTGGACGGGGTGGAGCACAGTGTTGAGAGTGCTGAGGTGATGGGGTGTAGCGTAAAGTGCTGAGAGGGCTGAGGTTGATATAGTGCTCTCAGTTCTCAGTCGCCGTTGACGTCGCCGCACAATGTGTGGCACTCAACACACTTGCTGCGCTCTCCGTTCTCACGCCCGGTCGACGTCGCCGCACACAGTGTGGCTCTCAACACACGTGCTGCGGTCCCCACCAGTCCCACCCATTAATTCCCACGCCCTGCGGACGGGAGCAGAAGTGGCGCCACTGTGATGGGTGACGGGTGCCACACTCGGAACGGACCATGTCAATCATCCAGTCCAGCCCGTATCGAGCAAGCGAGCTGGTCAGCAGGCTCGGAATGCATTAGTGGGACATCGGACCGGACATCTGGAACAGCGGGTGCCCGGGAACATACGCGAAAAAAGTGGCCATCACGTCCTGAAACAGTCCAAGTGTGTGGCATCTCATCTACTCGTCTCGTACACTTCTTTTACGCTTCTTTTCACTCCTGCTCGTTGATCCAGAGCGCAGCGGCACCTTGACCTGATCCGATACACATCCTTTACGTAAGCAATCATGTGGGGGTACGTAAGCATTACTCACGAGGTGACGAGGGTCTTTCCCTTGTTCTTGCGCATGGCGTTGAGGCCGGTGGCGACCTGGCGGGCACCGGTGCAGCCGAAGGGGTGTCCGAGGGCGATGGCGCCGCCGTTGACGTTGACCTTGTCCTTGTCGAGGCCGAGCTTCTCGACGCAGTAAACCATCATCGAGGCAAAGGCCTCGTTGATCTCGTACATGTCAATGTCCTCCTTGGTGAGGCCGGTGCGCTTGTAGAGGGCGGGGATGGCGATGGAGGGTCCGATGCCCATGATGCGGGGCTCGAGACCCGAGACGACAGTGGCGACGTGCTTGGCAAGGATGGGGAGGCCGAGCTCGTTGGCCTTGCGACGGGTCATCATGAGGACGAAAGCACCGCCGTCGGTGATCTGCGAGGCGTTGCCACCAGTGGTGTGGGCGGGAGCCCACTGGGGGAAGGCGGGGCGGACCTTGGAGAGCGACTCAAAGGTGGTGCCGGGGCGGATGCCGTCGTCGCGGTCAACGACGACCATCTTCTTGGAGCCGTCGGCCTGCTTCTGGGGAACAGTGACGGGGGCAATCTCGCCCTTGAAGATGCCCTCGGCGTCGGCCTTGGCGGCAGCCTGGTGCGACTTGGCGGCCCAGGCGTCCATCGACGCACGCGAGATGTTAAAGTCACCGGCAACGTTCTCGGCGGTCCAGCCCATGGGCTTGATGCAGTCGGCCGACTCGGGGTTCTTCATGATCTCGGCGGAGAAGTCAAACTGCTTGGCGCCGGCAAAGGTGAGGTTGTCGTAGCCGACGGCAAGACCAATCTCAATCTCGCCGTTGCGGATCTGGTTGGAAATGACCGAGCAGGCCATGAGACCCGAGGAGCAGAAGCGGTTGATGGTCTGGATGGGGACGGTGTTGGGGAAGCCGGCGGAGAGGGCAGCGACACGGGCAGTGTTGGGGCCGTTGGGGGTGGTGACGGTGCCAACGCAAATGTCGCCGATCATGGCGGGGTCGATGCCAATGTTCTGCTTGGCGGCGATCATGGTGGCAAGGAGGAGCTCATCGTAGGTGGTGTCCTTGTAGGCGCCCTTCCTGGCCTTGCAGAGGGGTGTGCGGAGAGCACAGGTGACGACGACTGGTTGTTAGCGGATGCTGCTGCTGGAGGTCAGCTCACCATCGTCGGCGTTCTTGGTGGTGTAGCGAGCGACGCGGGACATTGTGGGATGGATGCGTGGATGGTGATGAAAGAGAGCTGTCGTGGTTGTCAGCTGATATTATGTAGTCTCAGTTAGTGCCCACCACGGCCAGCCAACGGCTCCTCGGCCATCAGCAGTTGCTGGGGTGGCCGTTAGCCGGCCGGTTGCATGGACATTGCAGCCGGCCGCGAAATGGCTGTTCGGTCGTCTCCGACCCTGCTGCCCCTGGCATTCATTGGAGACCAGTTCCCCAAGGGCGGCGACTACCGTAGAGCCTGCTGGCTCAACGATCGAGGACTTGTGGGGTTTGTGGGCGGCATGTGGCCGGCAAACGTCTCCCCGTGCCTGCGGAATTTCTCCACAATGCTGCATGCACTGGAGTAGTCCAGGCTCGAATGCATCTGGAGCGTCCTGTTAGGCGGCATCTACGGCTAATGCGATAGACTGCAAGTTTCTGATGCGCATCGGCCCCGGTCACCGTTGCTCCCGTCCCGCTCTCTGAGGAGGCCGAGGAGGCCTGCTGCGGGTGGGTGGAGGTGGAGTGGGGGAGCGGCTTCGATCGGGAGACCGGGGCCTACCTTGTCGTCCACGTGAGTGCGAGATCTGGGAAATCGCCGTCCTACTCGCCGACCCCAACCGATATCCGAAGGGTGCGCTCCGTCTCTGTCGTTAGTCGGTGCAGTTTGTGGGTGAGCCCAGCCAATGACATTCGCGGCATGCATTAATCTGTGACATAGTGACATAAACAACATTGCGGCTAACCATACACACACCACACCGCTCACTTCTGCACGCCCTTGAGCTGCACACCCTGCAGCTCCGCCTTGAGCACGTCGACAAACTGCTCCTTGACCACCCGGACAAACGTGTCCAGCAGCCCTCCCTCGGCGTAGATGCAGGTGTAGCACTCGCCCATCGCCGGCACGATCACGTCCGTGAGTTTTACCGGGTCGCACACCTTGTCGATAATCTCGTCAAAGCTCTGCTCGCTGCGCACGGGGTGCGAGTAGAGGTACTCCTTTACGCGCGCGACCGCGTCGGCGGCCACGGGCGCGAGATGGGGGTGCGGGCAACCGACGTGCGCGTACTGCGCCTCCCAATCATTCGGCGACCCGCCGCGGCGGTCCTCCCACTCGGAGAACTGCATCATGCGGTCCTCGTACATCTGAAGCGCATAGTGCCACGAGTGGTGCAGCGAGTATAGCTCGCGCAGCTCGTCGCGCGCAAACTTGAGCAGCAGCCGCTTGCCCTCGAGCGACGCGTGGAAGACGTTAAAGTCGGGGCGCAGCGTGTTCCAGGCCGCCGGTATCAAGACGTCAGTCGAGCCCGTCGCCGCCACGACCGCAAATATCCACAGCGGGTCGGAAGCGCCACCATGGGCGGGGACAGGCTTGCCCGCGAATGCACTGTAGACGTGGTTTCCGACAAACGTGAGGCCAAACGCGTGCGCCGTCTCGACCATTGCGTTGATGTGCTCCTCGACGCCCTCGTCGAGAAGGCTGCTCGGTGCCTCGGGCCGCGTGCCGCCGAGGGCTGGACAAGTAATGTGCGCGTCGACGAGCTCTAGACACAGCTTTAGGCCGCCCCAGGTGACCGGCAGGTCGATCGCGTTCTGCACGTCCTCGTCGGAGACGGACTGGGGCTGGGGCAGGGCGTCGGGTATTGTCGGGGTGGTGGGCCGCACCGGTGCCGATGACGGGGCACTGCCGGAAAACGGGCACCGTGGGCGCTCGTCTCCAGTAGTAGTGATGGACGGGTGCCCGTGGGGCAACTGCGCCGGCGGGAACCGCTTGGGCTGGGGGACGTTCATCATTCCCTCGAAGAACGGGCACACCTTTGCGAGCCGCTCGAGCGGGTAGCGTACGTATCGGGCGTCGGACGACTTTATGACCTGCGAGTTGGGGAATACGGTGTATTCCTCAAAGCGGAGAGGGCACCGCCGAGTGCCGCGAGACACGCGCTGGGGTCTGCTGTCAGTGGCAACGTATAAAGTGTGAGGGCCAGCACGCACTCGGTCATTGCGCTGTTCGCTCCTGCTGTGGATAGCCGAGATGGCCGGTCTGGATGCATTAGCGTTGTCGGATGATGGCGAGGAGGCTACTTACGGTGTGGATATGGGTGCTGGTGATGATGAGAGCGATGGCAAAAGTCGAACGACAACAAGAGAGAGGAGAGTGGAGTGGAGGGGAGTGGAGTGGAGTGGAATGGTAAAACGGGTAATATGACTGGCTCGAGCCGGCGTGGAACATGGCTGTTACGGAATAACACGTGACTTTGGACTCTCCCTCTGACAGCTAGTCACCCCCCCCTATCTTCCCATCTCCCCGCTCGACCCGCTCCGCGTGCATGCAACCGAAGACGGGAGCGCGGCTGTCGACAGGATCCAGCCCAAGACCTGGAAGCGAAGACGTCCCGGCATGGGGAGGCGTGTGCGCCGGGTGTTTGGAAGTCTCACTTTCTTGGCGTGTGGCGTTCTGGCCTCGGCCTGTGTTATCTGCAGATGACCCAGCAGAGGTCGCCTCTTGCTGCCAACAGAGGGTCTGCTTGAACTTTCTAAACATGATATTGGACCAGAACCAGTGCGCAATAATTAAGCTGACAAAAACAATGRAAAAAAMAAARAAARAAAAAAAAAAAAAAAAAAAAAAAAAAAAAAAAAAAAAAAAAAAAGGACACGACAGGAGTGATATAAGCAAGAGAACTGCGATAGCGCAGGAGAAGAACAAAGGGCAGCGCCGGGGGTGTATGAAGCGTCAAGTGATGTACAGCGTGCAGTGCGCAGTATGCGTGGCGCGGTTCTGCCTCACAATTCAACCACAGTCACCCACCTTGTCGCTGCCACAGTGGTTCTGTTGTTCTCCTTCCATCTCATGCTATACATCACCTGACATCCTCTTGTTACCCCCAAAGCTTCCACATCCACCCCACTCTCACTTCGCTCTCCGACTTCCCCCCCTCGCTCTCGCGTCGCGCTCACCCGACGCCCCACCCCAACATGACAAAAGTGAGCAGAAGCTGGCGATATCTCGGCGAGCAGAGCTGATGGTAGCGCCCAGCCGACGCTGAACCGCCTGGGTCGCCGCCGCCCAAGAAGCAGCTCGCGCCTGCTACGAATCCAGAGATGGACGTCGACGTTGCAGAGCTCGGGCCGCTGGTAGGTGACTCCTGTTCCCCCTCCGAGGCTCTTCCCTTCACATCTATCCGCACCGCACACCTTTCCCAGTGTCACGGTACTAACAGGGGAGAAGGCCGACTATTTGTCCGCGGTCGACCGAGAGCTCAGCCGCGCGCTGTCATGGACCCCCTGCAAGGATACAACAGCCCACACCACTGCCAGGCAGATTGGCACAACCAGAAACAGCCAGGCCTCATCGTCCGTGATCCGCAGTACCGGTCATTCCTTGCGAAGAGTCTGGCCGGGACTTTGGTGCCGCCGCTGCCATTGCGCGCAACTCGCTCGCTCCCTCCGCTACCCGCATCGGATCAAGCACTCGGTCGCGTCCAACATTCAGCGCGACCTGAAGATCGCTGAAGGTCAAGGTGCCGCCCCTCCCGAGACGTTGTCCATTCCCGAGGCACATGCCCTCCTGGAGAAGGCACTCAAGAAGACAGGCGGATGGCAACTGGTGCCTCCTACCCCTGTCCCCGTTGAGGAGCGCGACCTCACGTCAATAATCGGGCTCTTTGTAATCGGAGACCACCACTCTCCCTTCTTTAAGGAAACAGACCACCACGCTGTCTTGCAGGCCCCACTCGACTACCAGCGGTTCCTGAATCTCCAGAACCGGCTGTGGGCCATGCGCGCATCCATGGACAAGGTCCACCAGATCCTCGGCGGCGAAGAGGGCGAGGAGGTCGAGTGCAGCTGCGAGGTACTCGAGGACTGTAGCTGCCAGTCTCCAGCAGCCCCCACTCCTCTTCAAATTGCGTCGCACACTGTCGACAACCTCAGGTCGTGCCTTGGATCTTCAACAGGTCCCAGGCAGCCGGATTCGGACAAGTGCCCCGACTGATCGTGTGTGCTATCCTCGCACACGACACACATTCTGTCGAGATCATTGCCGGAGTCCAGCTCGCTCTCGAGATGTGTGCCAGCGTCCATGAAGGCTACCATAACCACAAGAGCCTCACGCCCGAGCACCAGTCGCGCATCATCCGTGTCGCCACTCTCCTCGACGCCGTCTTCGGCGACACGGAGGCTCAGCTGGCGCCCCAGGACGTAGCAAACTCTCGTCGCTCAGAGCAGAAGCTTTGGAGGCGGCCCAGCGCTACAACCAGATTGCGCCCGCCCTCCAGCGATACCCGCGGCTAAGGACGAGAAAAAAAAAAGCAGAGGAGATGGAGGCCCACCTTAAGGACTTCAAGCGGCTCCTGTGCGAGTTTGAGTGAGTCCATTGCACATGTGACTCCTGACTTGGAACAGGACCGCCAACGGGTTCACCCCGCTTCCTCGCAACTCGGAGGGCATGCCCATTCCTTGCTTTGAGCCCACCACCACCACCACCACCGAGGACCTTGTCCGTCTCGCTGTCCGCGCTCTCGAGCGTGCCGAGAACGTTTGCGACGAGGACGAGGAGAACGACGACAACAACTCCCCATTTTGCGTAATATGGCTGTGGGCTGAGCACCATCTTCAGTACGGCCCAAGGGATATTGCGTCGCGCCTCATCATGGCGTTTGTCGGACCCAACCGTCACCCTCTCCTCCCCACCCTCATCGCCCACTGCCGTCACTCGGACCGGTTTTGCTCCGGTTGCTACTCAAGGTACCAACCTCCCTGACGCAGTACCGGCCCGAGAGAGTAACGCGCGGGTAGAACTGGGGTCTGTCAACCTCATGGTTGGCTCTGGGCGGTGGCCCACCCTTGAGCACCTTTTTAGCACCTCGGGTGAGTATCTGTCCTAACTCTGAGTCTGATCCACAGGTCACGTCGCCGAAGCTGTGGTGAGGGGTCTTGGAGCACTCGGGCTGGTGTCTGCTCCGTGGACGCCTGTGGCGTTCACCGGCGTCCACATGGAGCGCCACTCACGGCTCAATGGCCTCAGCCCGTTCGAGGAGATGCTGCACAGCGACCGGCCCGAGATCCAGAAGTTCTTGCGCAAAACATTGGCATCACTGGCTCGGCAACTGGACATCAGTGTCTCTTTCGAGACAACTGCCCTCAGGAGACTTGCAGAGATCACCAAGCAGGTGAGCCATTGAGGGATGATGTGCTCCGAGACTCATCTCAGCGGTCACAGACAGATGCCGGACCCGCATCACGGCCGGAGCATGTCGCCCAGCTCTACGGCGGTCTCCTCGGCACCACTGGCGTATTGACCGCGAAAGGTCTGCGTCTTGTCCACCTGTACTTAATGCGTCATTGTCCGCCCCATAGTCTCTTGCTGCAGGGCGGCACGCTCGACGGCGTGTTCTACCAGGGCGCGGAGGCGTGAGCGTGCCGAGCGCAGGGACCGTGAACGTGCTGAGCGCGGTGAGGGAGCTTGCGCAGCGTACGGAGCTGGCGGAGATCGCGCGTGGGGAGCGCGTTTGATCGCAGCGCCCAACCAACCACTCGGCGCAATCCAGACCTTGGTGCCACTGCACTTCGTCCAGGCCTCAGTAGCTCCGTGTACATCAATCAGTACTGCGTACTCACGTACTCAGCTGTACTCAGTATAACCACCCCACGTGGACCAGGCACCGCGGCCACGCCGCCTGCGCGCCTGCACAGCGCACAGCCCGGCCTCCTGGACGCGATCGGGCGATTGGTTGGGGCATGTCCAGACGTGCCACATTCGGTGACAGCGGCGTTTGTGGATGACCACTCGCATCTTTCCATACCAAACTACTCTTCCCCGCACTACCCCACACCAGCGAATTCTTCCCAGTGGTGGCGAGGCGAGGAGCGCTCCCACGCAACCACGTCTACGTCTTCACCTTCTCTTTCTCCTTTCCATCCACCAAAACCAACCAAAATCGACACAATGGGAGAGCCGCTCGTCTTCAAGGGATCCCTCGCCGCCCACTCCGGTGCGGTCACCGCCATCGCCACCTCGTCGGAGAACCCCGACATGATCCTTACCGCCTCGCGCGGTGAGTAATTTTTTTTTCTCTCGCGGAAAAGGGAGACGGAGATGGACAAAATCTGACACCCCGTAGACAAGACCATCATTGTCTGGCAGCTCACCCGCGACGAGTCGTCGTTCGGCTTCCCCAAGAAGATCCTCCACGGCCACAACCACTTCGTCTCGGACGTCGTCATCTCGTCGGACGGCCAGTTCGCTCTCTCGTCGTCGTGGGACAAGACCCTCCGTCTCTGGGACCTTAACACCGGCCTCACCACCCGCAAGTTCGTCGGCCACACCGGTGACGTCCTTTCGTGAGTATCTGCACGTCGGGTGAGCTGCGAGCATTTTTTTTTTTCGGCGTCCCAGCCTTTTCGACGTCCAATACCAGCGATGCTGGCAGTTTGGCGGTTGAAGACGCCAAAAAGATTTGCTCCCGCTCGCACCCACGTTCCACCCCTATGATCGTTTTCTAACCAACAGGGTCTCGTTCTCGGCCGACAACCGCCAGATCGTCTCGGCCTCGCGTGACCGCACCATCAAGCTCTGGAACACCCTCGGCGAGTGCAAGTTCAACATCACCGAGGATGGCCACTCCGAGTGGGTCTCGTGCGTCCGCTTCTCGCCCAACCCCGCCAACCCCGTCATCGTTTCGGCCGGCTGGGACAAGGTCGTCAAGGTGAGTTTCTCTCTCCATTTCATGGGCGACATGATGCGATCATTTATATTTGCTACTTCAGAGCCCTCGCGGGCTATGAGACTACATTTCCACCAAGATCTCTGATCCCCCACATACATTGCTTTGTTTCTGTGAACGACCGCTGACAAGCGATAGGTTTGGGAGCTCTCCAAGTGCAAGCTCAAGACCAACCACTACGGCCACACCGGCTACATCAACACCCTCGCTGTCTCGCCCGACGGCTCGCTCGCCGCTTCGGGTGGCAAGGACGGTGTTACCATGCTCTGGGACCTCAACGAGGGCAAGCACCTCTACTCGCTCGAGGCCGGTGACATTGTCAACGCCCTTGTCTTCTCGCCCAACCGCTACTGGCTCTGCGCTGCCACCGCCTCGTCGATCAAGATCTTCGACCTCGAGTCCAAGTCGATCGTCGACGACCTCAAGCCCGACTTCAACGAGCTCTCGGAGAAGGCCCGCAAGCCCGAGTGCACCTCGCTCGCCTGGTCGGCCGACGGCCAGACCCTCTTCGCCGGTTTCTCGGACAACCTCGTCCGCGTCTGGGTCGTCACCGTCTAAGCACTTGACTCTTCATAGTTTAGCGCTTGATGATGATGCAGGGGTTTTGGATATAGCTAGTCGCGGAGCGATCCGCATAGATGACGCATACGCATGTAGCATGACCACACTGATGAACGATGCGGAAGACACGAACAGACATGGGGTGAGCGGAGCGATGAGCATGGACCAGGAGACAGGAGATTGCACAACATGTGGATGCGCGCGAAGCAGTTGCGCAGCAGGACAGCGGGAGGTACTATACAGATGCATCACAGGAAACTAAAGGTCGTACTCGTCCGAGTCCGAGTCGTCGCGCTTGCGCTGAATCTGCGCGTTAGTTCACAGTAATTCTCAGGATAAACTCACAGTGATGCCGCCGCCGAGAGTGCGGGTACGCGCCGACTGCGGCTGGGACGACTTGGGGGGAGGAGCGGGCGTCGAGACCTGGCGTTAGTGTGTGTTGCGGACGACGATCGTCGATCGACGCGAGAGGGGAGCGGAGATAGGTGAGAGGCTCGTAGCTCAGGAGGGTGAATGATCTACCACAAACCTACGGCTACCAGCTGGAAGCCAACGGCAGCGCTGGCGGGCCTTCGGAGCACTGAAGAGCCTCATCGCAGACGTACGAATCGATGATCCAGAGCTGGCTAGTGTTGCACCTAGCCCACGTAGCCAGCTTCAAGCCTCGACCCCTAGGCGGATCACAGGATCATGCGCATTCTCGCTCCGAAGCTGTCTGCAAGAGCAACGCAGCGGCGAGGTCAAGCCTTGTCCATGGACAAGCCTGCGCGTCCCCATTGCGGACAGTTCGCCACCCAGCGCCACAGGTTGTGCACCGGTGCGCTGCTCTCTGCTCCTCTCCACGCTCCTCCCCCCCCCCGAGCAAACCGCTCATCCAACGCATGGGTCTCTCCGCGCACTCACCTGCTCAAGCAGGCCCTTGAGGGCCTCGTCGGTGACCTTGCCGCGGATCTGGCCCTGCTGGCCCATACGGACGAGAAGCTCCTCGACCTGGTTCGCGAGGCCGGGGCGAGTGAGCGATATCCGGGAGACTAAGGTCAGTATTCTGCATTGTGCTTGGATTGTTATGCCTCTCCGCTGCAGAGGCGGGCGCTGGTCGGGAGGGTTGGAGGGTCTGAGCGTCGGCGGCGGAATCTGAGCACGCATGTAGCTGTCGAGCTCGAGCTGTGGGCACACGAAGGTGCCCTCCCGATAGAACAGCTACCAGTTGCTATGCCAGATTCCTAGGCGCTTCAAACTGCACTCTGGAGAACGGTCCGCACCCCCGGCGCCTTGGCGGCAGCTACTCACGGCGCTCGCGGGCCTCGGGCTCGAGCATGGTCTGGATGAGGCTGCGCTTCATCTCCTCGCGCTGGGCGGCCTGGGCAGCCTGCGCGGCGCGCTCCTCGTCGTTTCCGCCCTGGGCGGGCGCGTTGGCGGGACGCAGGCCTGCGGGGAGCTGGAAGGACATGGTGGTAGTAGTGGAGTGATGGTAGTGGAGGTGATGGCAAGATGCTGGTCCAAAGATCACAAGGACCCACGGCAGTATGTCATCGTATTCCACGAGTGCCACAACTGCCAGTCACGTGCGCTCCGCGGCGTTTTAACCCAGAATGGTCTGGCTCTGCGGAGACCCCGCATTTTGGAGGCCAGCTCCTCATGACGGACAGCAGCACCCAGCACGCAGTGGTGACGAGCACGCCTCCTGTGATGACAGCGGCTCATTTGAATCCATCTCATCCACTGCGCATCACCACACCGACAACCACCCCCACCCCTCTCCCCTCTTTCATTTCTCCCACCCCGGCCACCCGCCGACTATCATCATGGAAGCCCCCGCCCGCGAGCGCGGCCCTGCCGAGGAGCTCGTCGCGAAGCGCCTCAAGCCGCTGAACAAGAAGATTGTGAGTTGCCGCAACCCGGCGCATACTGACAGCAGCAACGCTTCAGGAACTATGCCACGCAGCCTGTAGAGTCGCTCAACGCCGACCAGCGTGCGGCGATCGCGTCGCTGCCCGCCCTCGAGGCCGTCTCCAAGGAGCTCGAGGAGGTCATGAAGGCGATGGAGGAGGTCGAGCTAGTCGCTGCCGCCAAGGCGCGCGAGCAGCGCGAGGCGGCCACCCGCGAGGCGGAAGCCGCCCTTGATGGCCACCTTCGCGCGCACGCCGTCCAGGTCGCGGGCCAGATCACCCAGTTCATGAACCTCCATGCGCTCCTCCACCCCGCGCGTCCCTCGGACCTTGCCAACCTTACCTTTGCGCCGCTCACCCTTCCCCTCCGCCTCCAGGACGAGGTGCTTGCGACGGACATTCTCCGCGTCGGTCGCATGTACGACGACCTTTCGTCGGGCGGTGATGGCGTCCACTCTGTTCTTGACGTGCTCGCTGCCGGCCCCAGCGGCGAGGACGAGGAGAGTGAGTTCAGTCTGGTCTGCTGGAGAACTACCACCTGACCGCGTGTGTAGCAGTGGCAGCACTAACATTGCAGACGACCACGTCCACCACCTCCTCTCGCTTCTCTCGGCGCCCACTGAGCCCACATCCGAGGCTGACGCCGACGGCGACCGCCTCGAGGTAGGCAGCAACCAGGCCGAGCCCGCGATGAGCATGCGCGACGACGTCTCCACGGTCGCCGGCGAGGAGTTTGGCTCGTACGCCCCCTCCGAGGTCGATGACCCCCAGCGTACCCCCGTCATGTCCCGCGGTCTCGACTTTGACATGTCCCGTGGCGCCGCCCTCAACTTCCTTCAGGAGGACGAGCTCGCGCTCCCCCCCTCCGTTCCCGCCATCGCGGTGGACGTCGCCATCGTGCAGTCGTACGAGGTCATCGAGCCTGTTTCCGCTACCATGGTGAGTTTCCACGTCGATCAAATCTGAACTCACATCAGTCCGAGGCGGCCGAGGTCCTCTCCACGCCCCAGACCCCCATGGACTGGACGGCCGAGGACGACGAGACGGACACCGAGGACATTGTCGCTGGCGCCACCGCCGCCGTCGAGGCCGTCGCGCTCGACGCCACGCCCAAGAAGGACACGGCCACCAGGGAGAAGAAGGACGCCACCCAGAACCGCAACGAGCAGCGCAAGCGCCGCGCGCCGCGCAAGGACGGCGGCAACCAGGGCGCGAACGCAAACGGCAGGGAGCCGAGCAACAGGAACCGGGACGGCGACAAGGGCGAGAAGAAGGAGCGCGCGGCGGGCAAGGGCAAGCCGGCGGGCACCGTGGACGAGGACGGCTTCGAGACCAAGGTGTCGCGCCGCGCGTCGACGTCGGCTGGCGCTGGTCGCGGCCGCGGACAGGGCCAGCAGGGCGGACGTGGCCGTGGTGGCCGCGGCGGTGCGCGTGAGTACTACGGGCGTCTACTGCTCGCTCGTGTTGCTGGGTAGCAGTGCTGACAACCGCAGCCCGCGACGGACGTTCGGGCGCCAACGGCAAGGAGGCTGCCGGCGCCAGCAAGGACGCCAAGGACGCCAACGCTACCCCGCGCAAGAACAAGGACGCCAACGGCGCCGCCAACGGCAAGGCCAACGCTAACAAGGACGCCGCCGCCGCGACGCCCAAGCCCAAGCCGAGCATCTACAAGACGACGCAGCCCACTGGGCCTGCGAGCGCACCGATTTTTTAAGCCCCGTCCAGTCGGAGATCGTGGTCGTTGGGTCGTCGGTCGGTTGAGGTATCCAGACCAGCTTTTATGTAATGTTGTCGACATCTCCAGCAGCAGCAACGAAGAAGAACAGTAGGAAGCACACATAGGCGACGTCATGCATGGGTGACATGTTACATACAAAAATTATGGGGGGAGGTGTGGCGCGTACAATACATTGCCCGTGGGGTAGGGAGGAAGAATGGGAGGGGAGGTAGCTCTATGCAGTCGCCGATATCTAGCACGAGACAAACACTCATGGTGCGTTGTCAAAATCCAGACAGCGCTCCATTTCCGCCGCGAGAATGTCGTCCGTGAAACTGAGGTCCTCGTCGACCCAGCTCTCTGCCGTCGTGGACGCCGTCTCGATCGTGCTGTCGCGGTCGCGGAGGCGGGCGTGTGCGAGGGCCATGGCGGGGTGGGGGAGGACTGCATGGCCGGGTGCCGGCGAGAGCGAGGGCGTGGGAATGTCTGGAATGTCCGAGAGTGCCATCATTTCAAACGTCTCGCCGTCGTGCTCGTCACCGCCCGAGAAGAACGGCGGAGACACGGCGCGGTCGCGCTCTTGCGACGAGCCGGAGAGCTCACCGGGAGGGGCGAGGCAGCCAGCAGCGGGCGCGGCGGGCGGGGGAATGTCGAGGACTGCCCCAATAAAAGTCCGGTCGAGGTCCTGCGTCAGGTCGGCACTCGTGTCGGGTGCAGTAAGGGTGACCTTGGGGCGGCGGGGCTCGTCGGCGTCCGAGGTGGGGAAGCTAGGAGCGGTAGCAGCGCGCGGGGTGGCGTCCAGAGCGGGAAGCTCGGTCGACCGCGCGTTAGGCGTGAGGGCGTTGGTGACGGGCGTGCGTGCCTCGGGTGCGTCGTCCATTTCAAGCGACATCTCGAGGGACATGTCAACTTCGGCCGCTTCGGCCGCCTCGGCGGCGGCAGCAGCAGCAGCAGCAGCGTCCGCAGCCTCCTCAGCCGCAAGCTCCGCGGCAATCTTGGCAGCCGCCTCGGCAGCGGCGACAGCGGCGGGATCCGGTCCGAGGATATCGAGATCCAGTCCCAGTGCAAAGTCGTCCTCCATGAGCACGGCAACAGGCTCTTCGGCTGGCGACTTGGGCTTGGAAAGGACAGCAGGGCCAGGGACGGCGCCGCGGATGGTACCAGGGCGCGATCCCGATGCGACGCGAGCGGTCAGCGGAGCGCGAGACACAGTGGTGGTGCGCGAGGTCGTGGTCATGGAGCGGCCGCGCACTGTAGGGGGCGCGCTGACGGCCTGCGCCATGGCGGTGGCGGGGCGCGAGTTGAGGCGGGACACGGCGGTCTTGCTGCCGATAGCCGATGCGGGGCGGGTGGGGGCGGGGGCGGCCTTGGAAGGGGAAAATGTAGCAGTAATAGCAGTGCGCGGAGGGATGGTCGTCGCGGGGCGGGTGATTGGCCGCGACGGTCCGGCGCGGGACAGTCCAGTGAGGGTGCGGGGGCGGGTCTTGGTCGCCGCCGTGGGTTTCGGCTTGGGGCGGCGGAGAAGCGGGTGCTCAAGCTCGTCTTCGGAGCACAGGGTGACTGTCGGAAGGTCGATCGCGGCGAGAGCGTCAGGAGGAGACGGCGCGTCGTAGAAAAACAGCGGGCGCATGGCGGCGATGGCCTTGATCGACTCGACTGGGTCGGGGATGCTGGAGGCCCACTCTGGGATAAACGGGCGGTCGATGGCTGTCGGCGGGGCGTATTCGAGCTCATAGTCGTCCTCGTCGGCTTTGTTCATCACTTCTTCGACATCCGCCTCAACAATGCTGTCGAGGCTCACCTCCTCCTCCCAGCGGTGCGCGGGCGCAGGAGTGGCAAAGCCCTGATCCGGGGTGTGGTGCTGAGAGTTTAACGATGAGCGGGACCTGCGGCGAGTGCGCTGCGCACTGGGTAGCGGCAGGGGAGACGGATCCGGCAGCCGCTGAGGTGCTGGTGTGCGGAGGGCATGGCGTGTTGGTGCAGGAGTCTTCATGGGCTTGAGGGGCGCCTGGGAGGTTGAAGGCTTGCTGGTATTCTGGAAGAGACGCTTGGGGCCTTTGGGTTATAAGCGCACGGGCAATAGCGTCACTCACCAATGTCGTCGACAGGATACTCGTTCTTTGATGCCATGACATTCCTCTCGACCGTCTTTAGACCTAGGGGGCGACCGACGGTGCCAGGTCCGGGCTTGAAGGGCATACCTCCTCCGCCCAAGGGAGCGCGAACTGGTGTCTTTGTCGGAAGATGGACGCCTGCATTTTCGTTGTTTGAGCGTGCACGACGAGTTGTGCCTGGTGGGGCTGCGCCGTAGCTGCGAGCGAGGTGCTGTGATGGTGCAAACATGGATAGAGGGAGGGTGAAGAGGGGGTGGGTGGATGGAAGGGAGGATGAGAGAGGGAGGAGATGTAGGCGGCCAGCTAGTAGTGGTGGTGGTTGTTTGTTATTCCACTTGACATGACCAGCCAGCCCAGCCCAGCCAAACCAGTCATCGGAATGTAATGCCGTGTGTGGTCAAAAGAAAAAGCATCCGCGTGCATGCGCCCCCAGGTGGTAGCTTCCATGGCCTGTAATCTGCCACAAAGATAATGCCGAAACGGATTCTCCGGGAATAGAAAACGTCATTTACATGTCGAGGCCGTCAATTCTCTTTGTCCTGTTAGGTAATACTCTATATGCAATAACACTAATGTTCCAATGTAATCTGTAAGCCCCCTTTGTTAATTAGACTATTAGACCTGTATAGCTTGCAGCCCAGACCAGGGCGAGAATAAACCCAGATGTCACCAGCCAGCCAGCCAGCATGCATGCTCAGCCAGCCAGCAGCCAGGAAGTGGCTCCTCGTGGAAACCAACCAGCCAGCCAGTGGCCAGTGCCAGCCAGCCAGCCAGCAGCCGGCCAGCCAGCCAGGGCCAGTCACTCGCTGCAGACACACTGGTAGTAGGCACCACGGCTGCACCACCACGGCTGCACCACCACACCTCCATGTTCTCTGGTTGGCTCGAACATTCACCCAACGCTCCTCGTCTACTTACCTCTCTCCCCTCTCACTCTCTCCTCTCTACCACCGTAAAACCGGGCCCGAGGTGCGTTCATGCCCCCTCCCCCTCGCCACCCACCGCGAACCCCCTCATCCTCACCGGCCCTCTCCCCGTCGAGCTCGTACGCGCCGCCATCTTTTTTTTTTTCTCAATCTCGCGTGGGGTGGGGGGTTGCCGGGGCTCTGTCGACCACTTAGGGACTCTGATGCTGACTCTGGAATCATTCACTTTGGCGCACCGTATTCTCACTCGACCACCCTCGCTCACCTTCGACTGCATTCTATCAACCTTTGCTGTCCACACTCATCCCTTCCAACTCTCCTCCTCGCGCCCCCCAACTCGCTGCTATTGCTCGCTGCCCACTCGCGCTCCCCGCTGCCCTCTACCGCGTCTGCTTGACACGTAACCTTCCACGGATATCCTTCTGCCGGCACTCTCATATCTTTCTTCTTACCTCTACACAGGCATATACATCAACATGGACTCCGCCAAGCTCGCTAAGCTCCAGTCGCAGGTCCGCATCGGTGCGTACCTCTAGCCGCGCGGCATGGGAAGCTGGAATCCGGAGACGGATGGATGGAAGGCGGTGGGACCGAGAGGCGAGGCGGATGCTGTCTGCCTCTGTGTGTGGGCCGTTCGGACGAGGCGCAGACTCTGTCTTGCGTCTTGACCTCCCTCGCCTCCATCCTCCCGTCGGTCCGCTCAGCTGCTCGTCACATTGCTCACTGTACTGACATCTTCCTTCCTCGCACCCTTCCTCGTGCACCTTCTCTCCTCGTCTTTGTTTCGTCATCAGGCGGCAAGGGTACTCCCCGCCGTAAGCAGGTCAAGAAGTCGGTCACCGCCTCGCAGGGTGACGACCGCAAGCTCCAGGCCGCCCTCAAGAAGCTCGGTGTCCAGCCCATCACCGGCGTTGAGGAGGTCAACATGTTCCAGGAGGACGGCAACGTTCTTCACTTCGGTGCCCCCAAGGGTGAGCACAGCTAAAAACACCACGTCAAGAGTGCCTCTAATATCCAGTCGCCGTCCACGGTGCCCTCTCGTCGAACACCCTCGCCATCTACGGCCGTGGCCAGACCAAGGAGCTCACCGAGCTTGTCCCCGGTATCCTTAACCAGCTCGGCCCCGACTCGCTCGCCAACCTCCGCCGCCTCGCCGAGTCGTACCAGTCGATGACCGCCCGCCAGGCCGCCGTCGCCACTGGCGAGAAGAAGGAGGGTGAGGTCGAGGAGGACGAGATCCCCGACCTTGTTGAGAACTTTGACGAGACCGCCGCCAAGAAGTCGGCCGACCTCGAGGAGCTCGAGTAAGCTGTCAGCTGTAGAGCGGTAGCGACTCGATGTCTAGCTCATCGCGATCCATCGTAGTCGTAAGGTTAGCTTGTACCTATATGTACAACGCAGAGGTGCGATCAGATGCAAACTAGCGAAACGCCAGAGTGCGTTTCGTGCAACCTTGTTGGTGCAAGGTGCAACCATGTTAGTGATGCACGGGCAGGACAGAGCCCGTTCAGGTTACTCTCTGATAACGGAAATACCTCGCGGCCGTGCACGCGACGCGCAGCGACCCCGCACCCACGCGTGCACCCAGAGCCGCTACATGCAAAAGTACAACAGTCTACTTGCCCTTGGGCTTTTCGCGCTCCTTCTCCCTGTCGGCCTCCTTCTTGGCCTTCATCTCGCGGTAGAGGTTGACGACGCGCTCGCGCTCGGCCTCGAGGATACGCTTCTGGCCAGCGGAGAGCGGTGTGCGGCCCGTGGCGCCCCACGCGGACGAGCTGGCGCTGCCGACGCCCTTCTTCTCTGCCAGGCGCATGCGCGGCAGCTGCGGCGGGGCCTGCACAATGTCGTTGAGGCGTTTCCGCTGCGGCAGCTCGGCGAATGTACGCTCGGGGCGGTTGGGCTTGAGCACCTTGCCGTCGGGGTTCTTGTCGTCATCGTCGTCCGAGTCGTCGCCGGCCTTCTTCTTGCCCTGCGCAATGGCGATGCGCTCCGCCTTGGCGTCCTTGGCCGCCTGGATCTTCTGGCCGCGCGCGCTCTCGGCCGCCTTGATCGCCGACGCGACGCCGCCGCGCAGCAGGCCCTCGATGCGGCGGTTGTACTCTGCGAGCGTCTCGTGCTCGCCAATCTTGGGCAGCTCCGCCTTGGCCTTTTTCGACTTGGGCTTCTCGGCCTCCTCTGCCGCGGCAGAAACCAGCTTGCGCTTGCTCTCGCCCTTGCCCTTGTCGCCGCCACTGGCCGCCTTGGCCTTCTCCTTCTCCTTGGCCGCCTTCAAGCGCATGCGCTCAGCGTACCGCTCGCCAGTGTCCTCGCTCGTCTTGCGGCCCGACGCCTTGAAGGCCGCCTGCACCTTCATGGCGTTGAAGATGCGCGCGGCGCCGCGCGGCGTGTCGTCGGCCCGGCTCGCGGCTGTCGGCGCAAGGTTGTATCCCCTGCTTGTCAGTTCACGGCAACGGATGCCAAACACACTTGTTGGCCCTGTCGGCCTCGCGGACGGAGCGCTTTGCGCCTGCTGTCAGAATACAGTATGTAGTTGGTGAGCTTACGTTTGTGCGGCATGGCTGCTGTGTATGCGTGCTAGCTGTGGTAGGCAACAACAACATGCGATAACTTCGACTTGAATGCACCATCTGGGTGGCAACAGTGAGCGGCAGCGGTGGAAATCCTGGGATAAAAGGCGAAAAAATAATGCCGCAACAAAATCCAACACCGCCTGGACGATGACGGCAAAAGTGGAGGTCGGTCCAAAAGTTGAGAACTGACTGCACGCTTGTTGTTGACATTTGACATCTATAACCGCCTGCACCGCGCACGCACTACTATGTTCAAGTTTGACTTTGATATCGTGAGCTTACATCACGACGCGGGTCGAGCTGACAGCAGGAAGACGCGGACGAGGAGGTCCTCGTGCCCGAGCAGGCGCCTAAGACTGCGCCTGCGGCTATCGGCCGTGCCCCCGCGCAGCCGTGCCACTCAATCTCGCTCGCCGAGCTCGTGAGTGTCGCTGGTGCTGCTCGCAGATAGTGCACAGAGCAGGCTGAACAACTTTTCCCTAAAGCTGACCTCCAGATCAAGCTCCTCCCCGAGTCGTTCTCGTACTCGCCGCTCGCCCACCCGCTCGGCGGTGCGCCGCTGTTGCGCCGCGACCTCTTCGACGCGCGCTTCCAGCTCGCCCAGAACGGCACCGAGGCTGAGGGAGAGGACGGAGTTGAGGGCGACGCGTACGTCGACGCCGACACGGACCTTATCCCCGGTACCTACGAGGGCGGCCTGAAGAGCTGGGAAGGCGGTCTGGACCTCGTCGAGGTGCTTGCCCGCAACGTTGCCGGGGGCAGCTCTGAGGGCGAGGACGAGAAGATTGCCGCGTGGGTCCGCGGCAGCCGCGTGCTCGAGGTGAGTTTAGAGGCGCTATAGCTCGAACTGACTCCAGGTCGGTTGCGGCACGGGCCTCCCGTCGGCGTACATTCTCCGTGCGCTCCTGTCTGCCCCCGCTTCCGCGGGCACAGAAACCACTGTCCTCCACGTGCAGGACTACAACCTCCCCGTTCTCTCCCTCGTTACTTTGCCGAATCTTGTTCTCGCGTCGCTGACCGCGCTCCCCCCGTCGGCGCGCACGGCCGAGGCGGCGCCCGAGGACGACGAGAGCCCCGAGGACGAGGAGGGAGAGGACCAATTTGAGGGCGACGAGGCGGAGAGCGTTGATGAGCCGCATCGCCCATTCGACCCGCTGCGTGCCGGCAATCTCGACGTGACGCCTGTTCTGCTGGACGCGTTTGCGACTGCGCTTGAGGAGCGCCGCGTCGAGCTGCGCTTCACGTACGGCGACTGGAGCGGCATGGCGGAGCAGATCAAGGGCGAGGACACGTACGGCCTCGTCCTCACTGCCGAGACGATCTATGCCGAGGAGAGCGTGCTCCCGCTCATCGACGTGCTGCGTGCCGCGACCGAGCGCCCCGGAGCCGACAAGGAGAAGAAGGTGGAGCCCAGCGCAAACCTCGAGGACTCGCTCGGCGCGCTCGCGGTCCGCGACGACTGGGCAAAGGTCCCGCTTGCGCAGGCCGAGCCGGTCGTGCTCGTCGCCGCCAAGGTGCTCTACTTTGGCGTCGGCGGCGGACTCGAGGCGTTCCTGGACCTCGTCCGCTCCGCCGGCGGATGGAGCTCGCGCGTGCAGGACTGGATCAAGGGTGTCGGTCGCGCGGTCGTGCGCGTTGGCTGGTAGTTGCATGTATGTATTAGATTATGGCCACGACTCATCCGGCCAAGGGCGTCGTGTCTGCAGAACTGAAGAGAGAACAGCAGGCCGAGGAAGGCTCCAGCACTGTGAGGCACTTGCAGCGAGGAGCGTTGTTTCGACGAGCGTTGCTTATCCCCCCAGGTGCCACAGCCGCAGAGCCACTTTGGCGGTGAGTCGCATCTTCTGCGCGCTGTCAGTGCTGAAACGAGTCAAGAGCGGCTCCGGTGATGGGCACCGACTCTTGCGTTGTCTGCCCAGCTGGCGGTGGGCCGCATGGAAGAATGTATGTTGGAGCGTGTCTATTGACTACCACTACTAAAGGCCTGCCCGGTCGACCTGGTCGACGCACTAGGCAGCGTGCTCGAGCTTCTCCCGTTTCTCGATATCACTACGAGCTCCCACCCCCGAGCCGCTCCGCTCGCGCCGACACCACCAGCATGCGCAACGCACCGCCGTAAGCTGCCAGAAGCTTGACGACCATGTCATGGTCTCCGGAGGAGAACACTGTCAATGCAGAAATGGCCATAGCCAGGGGGTGAGCGTTCTGCTCCTTGTCACCAGAGTTGAGCATCACGGCCACCTTCACGTGGGCTATCGGGGCGCAGACGCGCTCCATCCCGGCAGAGCTTGCGGAGGAGACAGGGAGCTGGAAGACCCGATGAGCCTAGGACCTGGTAGTCAGGTGCGATTTGAACTATGGTTACAAGCTCGGCGAGTTCACAGGCCGCTGCTCGTAAAGCAGGTTCAAGCTCCTTGAGACAAAGGAGCCGAGGAAGGTAAATGATACCAGCGAGACTGCTCGACGCCATGGGCGGTAGTCGTCTGTAGCTGTGAGAGTGGGGATTGGGGGTTGAGGGACAGGGGCCTGAGCTAACATCCGTTATCGCTCTCTAGAATCATCAACCACTCCATCACGACGGTCGTAAGGCTGTGCGGATCGCCGACGAGCAATGCACTTCAGGTTCCAAGGGGCAGGCTGCTCCTTGACGTTTCGCGAGGCGATGACTAACAATGATGATCTGATGCAATCTGCGGTCACCCGAGCACTCCAAGATAGTCACAAGATGATCAAACAGGATAGCTGTAAGTGTGGATCAGAGATTGCGGATGGTCAGAAGCAGGTTATGGCTGCGGATCACCGTTGGTTGCTGATAGCCGGGGGGAAGGGACGAGAGCTGACGCGCATCAAGAGGTGGTCCAGCGTTGCTGGTGTCATTTCAAGACAGTGGTGGTAGAGCGCGGAGGCTCGCCGTTAGATGCTGGTACCCATCGACTCGTACCTCCCTGGTGCCGGACGAGGCGGAAGTGTATCTGTCATTCGTACACAGATGATTTTGCCAGTAACCTGAACGCGTCAAAGTCCACCTGAAGTCGCTGCCACTTAAGCTGTTACTTGCTCGCGATCCCTTCTTGGTTCTACTACCAGAGCGCTCAAGCTCTATCGTCTCGCACCTCACATGCTGATATCTCGGATCACGTGCGTGCGATGCGTGTACCTGCGTCTTCTTCCCAGATTAGCAGCAGATCTGAATAGGCCTCTGTCTGGAAGCGGGACGAGTTACCACAGTCCGGGTCGCGTCACTGGAGTTGCGGGTGAAGAGGCTAAGAATGTGGCGGTGGCACCGGGACACCTTGAAGGCATGCATGCGGTGAGCATGCTGGACTCATGGCCTGCACAGGACTTGCACGCAAAGTGTACTGTGGAGATAGAGTTTGGTGGCACCGATTCTGGCCCTGGCGCCAGACTTCCGGGACCGCGTCGTAGTCTCGGTGGACTGACGGCCTGCAGGCGTACGTATGTGCGCTATGGCCTGGTATTCGATCAATGCTTCAGTCCTCGCATAGACTGAAAGGAATAATGCTGTCATGACGGGTCTGTCTAACCTGGCGTGATGGCAGACTACTGGCGACTGACGGCGCCACCCATCGAGATATCGAGATCCCGCCATTGTGCGGGCTCGGAGCTGATTACCGGGCGGGTGGGCACGCTGTCCCGCCTGAGCCATGTACTGGCAGGGAACACGTACTACCGCGTTGATGCAACTATAGATAGTGCAGCGCATGCATTATGCCCGGTGACGCAACGCCGGGGATTCAGGAGTGGCAGCGCCAACATAACATCAGTACTGTATGTTGCGCAAGTCGTTCCTCTAGGCTATACCGAGCGAGGCATCCGCGAAGCTGCAGTTCATCCAAGAGTTGCCCGATACGCACGGACGTGAGCATTAGTGACATAGGTTAGACATCTGCTGGCTAGATTGGGACCTGCTTAAACTCATCGCTCCGCGGAGAGTACTCATAGGTCGCATCGCCCCAACATCGCAAACCGAGCACAACCTGGCATGCCGACTGTTGTTGCGCAAGAGGGGAACGCCGAAATGCGGACAGCGGGTCTGCCGCGTGTGAGACACTCCGAGGATCGTCCGAAGACCGTCCTGTGCTTGCCGGCCAAAGATATCCCCGACTTGAGCGGGCCCCACTCAGCTGGAGCTGGGTCACTCAATGGCGCACATATTACCAAAATCCAGGCCATGCTCTCCGTGACTCCCACATACCGTCTCCACATACCGCGCCACACATGTCTAACACATCTGGTCGAACACTGTCAGATGATCAAACATTCCCACGCCCCCCATCTCTCGCAGGCTCCATCTCAATTGGACCCAGCTCTTGGAATCGCTGGGCCATGTCGGTGTGAATGGCGGATAAACCCCAGCGCTGCCTCGAGCGCAGTCCGGTCTCAGCCCTGCCCGGAACATGCTGGCGGGCCACAACTGACGGATCTGCCCCCATGGTCGTTGTCCAAGTGTCGTGTGCTACTCAAGCACAGAATGTTGCGGATAGTGGGAGTGGCGTGTGAAATGGAACGGCCGAGAGGTGCCATGGGTGTCCGACGCCGAACCCCCGAATCCATTCACCGTCGAAATGCACGGGCGGTGCTTCTGTAACGGGGGGGGGGGGCAAAAATTGTGGCGTGCCCGGCGGGCAGCGTTCAGTTGGAGGTGGTGTTGGGTGGTGGCTCGTCGTCGTGTCTTGTTCAAGCCGTCCAATTCCAGCGAGTCGCCAGGCTACCCCGTGCCGCCAAGGCGCCGCAGGCCGCAGGGCCCGTAGTGGTAGGCCGAGAGGGTGCTCGGGTGGCGGCCGGCGGTGGCGGTGGCGGAGCGACAGGGAAGGCATGGAACCCATGGGCCTGCGGGGCAAGGGGACGCCGACCCACTGGCCCACTGTGTAATGCATACCGCGCTCCTGCAACTGCCCCGAGCACCTGGCAGGGAGCGTGCAACGGATTCCGAGTGGTGGAGCAGTCAGGTGTGGATAGGATTCAGACTCGTGTCCTTCGGCGAAGATCTGCGAATCGGAGGATTTTCCCTGGCTTCGCCCCCGCATCGGCTGCAGCTCACCATCGTCCCATCCGGCACCATGCTGCTGCCAGTCAAGCTCGACGTCGTGGATCAACCCAGGATGCTTGGCGCGCCCCTGTTCGCTTCCTGCTGCTCCGGCCACGTCGGTTCACTGTACCCTGCAGGATTCCTAGCGCCCCCGTACCCTCCTGCTCGGCGTCGAGCTCACTTGGCAAAGCCACGTCGCGCCCGTCGCGTTCCAGAGTCGCGGAACGGCGCGGCTGGTCGCAGCACGGCGCACTCGCGCCGATGCGAACAAGGGGTGAGCGAGTGACGGCCCGGCATCCTCATGTTCCATCGGCTGTTTCCAATTCCCAAGCTCGCCGTCGGCGTCGGCCATTCAAACCGGACGCCGACCTGGTGCCAGCCCACGGCACAGAAGAGAGGACCGTGCTCGTGTTGCAGGGACGCGGGCGCGCGCGCCTCGTGTCCCATGACATTGGAGTGTACGTACCATGGCCCGCACGGCAAACGGCCCGCTAGCGCCAGGAGAGGACAGCATCGGGAGAGGACAGCGTCGGTTCGGGCGTGTCGAATAGAACAGCGACGACATGTGATCGCTCGAGAACAGTCCTGCGGCCCGTGCGCTGAACCTTGTCTGTCACACTTCTGCAGCGCTGCAATGCGCGCCGGCATCGCGCCGGCATCGCGACGGCACCACACTCTGAGAGTTGGAGGGAGCTCGCAGACCTGCGACCGGGGAGTGGCAAGTTGTTTGCAGCCGAGACACGCAACGCTGAGGGGGCATTCCAGATTCCAGCCGCTGCAGTCTCCATTCCACGCCGCTCTGTTATCCGGTTCGTCAATCCCGGCGGCCAGCCAGGAATACCATACCCTGCCTTCTGTGTGAGTGTCTTCTACCTGGTTCGTGTCTTCTACCTGGTTCCTGTGTGGCGCTGTCCATGTCAGCTGTTTCCATTGTCCTGCAGGTGCTGCCCCAGCTTCTCGCTTGCAAAAGCGTCTCGCGGGTGTCGTTGGTTGCGGGAGTATGTGCTGTTTGAGATGGGTTTGAGAGGTTTGGGACGCGATAGGCGCATTCTGCGGCCTCCCTGATTGTGCCCGGTGTGGACGGTGGTGGCTTCGTCTTTGGCGTTCCTGCGTAGTTGGCTCCTGATATCAGGTGGTCTGTCCAGCTTGGCACCTCGTCAGTGCGAGGTGTCAGGTCAGTGTGGCTGTGGAGAAGGCCGACGCCGAGGCGTCGGCGCCGCGAGGTGACGGGCTCGACAGATGCACCAGAGGCCTGTCCTTGGCGGGATTGATACTCACAGGTGACAGACCAGCTGTTCCCACGTAGCAGTGGTCGTACGAGTAGCGCTCTGCGCTTCACGCCACACTGGGTGAGCCACATCTCACGTCTCTGCAGCCTTGTTGGCTCCCGTTCTCGATGTTCGGGACGACTGCGTAATGAGCATGGACGTCATTGACAAAGGGTGGTTACAACCCCAGAATGTAGCACGACGCCTCTGGGTGTGTCACCGGCGACCGGACCAGCAGGTCGGGACGCAGGGTCCAAGCTTCCAGGGGGGCCGGACGATGAAAACTCGTAACTGACACCTCCGGGGGTGACTGGTAACAGAGTCTCACCCTCGCCTGCCTCGACACTGTGGCGAACACGTTCATGGTAAACGAGATGTAGACGAGAAGAGACAGAGCGACGAGGTAGCTGTGGCGACCCAGCTCCAACTGCAGGTGATGTCAAGCACAGCGCCTCGTGCTTCAACGCCCCGCGCCACGCTGTTCGTCGAGCGCACGCTCCAGCGAACGGAATTCATAAAGCCAGGAACTGCAGGATTCGGTAGCAAGCTCAAGTCTCGCTGTACGCGCGCGACACGCTCTGCAACAGAGCTGGTGTAGAGTTTGTGAACCTGTGAGAACAATGACGGCTGCAGCGGCGCCGTGGGATACAACCAAATGTGGCAGGCGCGGTCCCCCCTCACGCTGGCCTCACAACGTTATGCTCAATCTCGTACCCAGGGGCATCGTCCCAACTCAGAGCTTATTCAGCTACAGCGCCGTCATGTCCTCACAGAACTTTCTCTCCACGTCGGCCCGGGAGTGAGGATGGCCCCCATGTTTACAGTGGGGAGGGATCTCGTCTGCCCAGCGAGCGAGACAGTGACTGACGCACGCGCAGTTGGTTCCATGTTCCATGTCGGCAGGGAACGCCATACATGTACCCCCTCATGCGTAACGAACAAAGGAATGCAACGGGCGTGCAAGCTTGGAGACTGCAAGATCTTGGGCCACGCAAGATGCGTTCAGGCTCCACGACAGTCGTCCTCTGTCTCACCTCGCAGACGACACCCGAGGCCGCCCGAGCAACAAACCGCGGTGCCAGTGGCCTCCGCGCCCTCGTGAGCTGGAGAAAATAGAGTTCGACCAGATGTCGGCACCGCGAGGGATTGTCGCGACCCTCTTTCGGAAGCACAGGCAGTCCTGCGTTTGTTCTACCTTCGTGGCTGCACTCTGCCAACGCGGTCTACAGTTTGCATGCTGTTGCCTCGGCTTCGGAAGTTGCAACCTTGTGGAGCAAGCAAGCAACCGTTCCAGGAACCGCTCCTGGCGGGAACTCGCGGAAACAAGCTCCGGCCCCAGGCCGACTTCTACCCTGTCCGGAAGCTGGACAGCAAATGGTCACCCCCTGCAACAGCTATGGGACCATAACACCATCCAACATGTCCATCCCTCGCGGCGTTCTCGTAGAGGTCGTGCTGCACGGAAGCAGGCCAGCTGCAGAGCGACAGACCTGGGTTGGTGCCTTGAGGCCGATAGCCGCTGCACTGCAGGGTTTCATTCTGCTGCAGTGCAACGACGGAGCACACTGCGAATGCCACCGCCGCAGGGCCACGTAGGTGCCTGCGTGCTGCATGGCGCTGAGGGATCGCGAGGGAACAACAGGTAGCAAGGGTATGGATGGCTGCCTCTGCTTATCTGGCTGCTGACGACGTCTCGTCGGGTTATCAGAGGGTAAGATCCCTCTCCACCAACAAACAAACAAGCTTCAGCTGCGACCAAAGGGGAACGCCGCGGTGGCTGCTGTGGGCGTTGGGCTCGACACTCCGGGGTCGGGTTCGGGGATGCCGCGAACCGGTAGCAGGTAGAAACATGGGGTGGACGACGGGTGTAACCCCCTGCTCCCTCGGTCCCTTGCTTGTCCCCAGCTCTGTTCCTCCGCCCACCCCAGCCACGGCACTCTCCCCGGTCGCCTTGTTGACCTCCATGGCACGCTGGCCATCTGGCCACGGGGGGCTGGCTGGGTAAGCCTGCGGCATGGCGGCGTCAGGACGGCTGTTGTGGAATCTGGGACTGAGACATTGCAACTGACAGACCAGGAAGATGGGAATAATAATTGTGCGAGACAGACCTTGAGCTGCAGGCTACAGGCTGCAGGCTGTAGGCGGCTGTTGACCAAGGGAGGAGGTTGAATGTTTAGTTTGTGGACAAGGTGACAGTTACGTTAGATGCAGTAGCTAGTATCCCTTGCCTCTCGGAAACAGGCCTCAGTCCCAGTGGCTCTAGCTCAGATCCAGAGAACGAGGGCCATTCATGCAGTCCTGGTGCGAGACCGCCGATGCAGTGTGGGGCTCTGTTGACGAGGCTACCCACCTTGCATTTGCACTCGTTCTTTTATTGCTTCTTTTTCCTTTCTCAACGTTCGTTCCATTCTTACCCCGACAATCCGACACCCCCCGACATCACATTCTCGCTCGACACTGCTCACAAGCTCGAGCTCGATACCAATCAAACTACCAACGCGGCGTCCGACTCTACCCAGTGTCAGATCCAGATCCACCAAGCAGGACGATAGCATTTCAATCAACTATTGCTCTCTGTTTCTGGGCTACCGCAATCTCAATCGGGTCCCGCAAACGAGCGCCTCTTTTGCTCTACTACTCTGCTCTACGGCAGCTCCATTGCTTTATTGGTCTCAGTGGGAGCACTACCTCCCCGGCGACTCTTGGGGGGTTTTTTTTCCCTTTTTTTTCGCCCCAACTACGGCAACTTTTCTTCTTTTCAGTCTTCTGTGGCTACAATCGACCCGACCTTTCGGATACAAACTGCAGAAGAGGTGTACGCACACCCCTGCCCGCTCGCTCCAACAAACAAGAGCATTACCGTGAGTGAGTAAGCAAAGTAGTGATGTATTGGACGCGAGTGATGAGGCTCCCGACCCGGCCGACCTACATCAGGGTGGGGATCCGCCCGATCCACCACACCCCGTCGCCACTCTTTGGCTGGTAGATCTGCCGCCGTGTCACCCGTGATCTCCTCGTACTTGCGCTGCTGTCCCTCCTCCACTGTACTCTGCCCCTCTGCCTGCTTCCCCGCCTCGCACAACTCCACTCCCTCCGTGTCACCTCGGGACATTGTGGGCTCAGACCCCTCGACCCTTAGTGCGCCACCGCCACCCAGCCAGCGAGCTAGGACCGCAGCCCAGCCCAGAGTCCCTGTCGCCCCTTTTGACCAGCGGCTACTATCGGGGTCGGGCTGAGAGGTTGCGCATTTTTGGGTGGCGCAGTAGTGGCGTCACTGGTACCCGTGGCGTGCACACGCCTGGCTCTGCGAGATGCAGATGAGAGAGAGAGAGAGAGAGCAGATGCAGATGGCCGAGGCAAGCGCGAGAGGCGCGAGGAGCCGAGGAGCCTAGGCCGAAGAGGAGAGGAGAGGACTGGCGGGTGTGCGTACGATCCTGCGCCAGGCACTCTGATCCAGGCACACACACACGCTGGTTTGCCGTCGATTTCTTCTTCTTGATCCACCTCATCCTCATCCACTTCTCCATCCCCCCCCCTCATCCATTCTCTCTTGTCTCCATCGCTTCTCGTCTCACCACCACCATTACCGCCACCTACACCAGTGCGACATAGACAAGCACAGAGAGAGACAGAGAGAGAGACAGACATACATACATCTTGTCTCTTGGTTACACATCCGCTCCCTATCCTACACACTGCGGCGCCTCTACGGGCAACCCTTGCTTTTTTTGTCTATTTCACCAGCTCTGGCGTCCTCATTCATCCCCTCCCCTCCCGCATACCCATGGACACGTACCGGTAGAGACAACAACCCGACTAACCTATTCCCAGCCGCTCCCCTGGTCCCTTTCTTTACGCACGCACTGAACGCCTCACTCCTTGGATTTACCCGGCACCATGCCCTCCAGCGTACGCTCAAGTGCAAGGTCCAGTCTCCGGTCCAGCGCCCGCGGCGACATGCAGTCTTTTGGTCTTGAAGATGAGCTGTCTTTTGGATCCGATGAAGACCTCATGGAGACCATTGGGGAGATTGACGTTCCCCAGGTTCACGTCGACGACGTGATCCCTCCTCCAAGCTCCTTCTCTCAACCCAACAACAAAGGCACCTCGAGCCATCACCCCAGCATGCGCCTTCGCGGTCTTCGTTCAACATCATCGTTGAAGAGCAGCAGCAAGCGCAAGGACAGCTCAGCGTCGCTCGGGTCCACAACACACCTCCTGCCGCCGCTTCCCCCAGTGCCGTCCAACTCGACCCTCGACCTCCCCGCCGAAATGTTTGGCGAGCGTGAACGTCCCAAACGCGGCTCCATCATGGGCGCCTTCAAGAGCAAGAAGGGCCTTCGGAGGTGGCGCGATGACCAGAGCACACTGTCGTTTGTATCGGACTCGAGTGTCAATTCAACTGTTAGCCTGCAAAAGGTGACATCCAACGCCTGTGAGTATTGAGCGCCACCCCGGAATGTTCTTCCGCCCCCATTCCCATGCGCTGATGCCATCCCCAGCATCCTCAAGGCCATCGTTCACATCCTCGCTGGCGCAGACCCCGTCAACGCAGGCGAGCTCGGCCATCCCGCATATTGCGCCGCTGTCGCTGCCGTCCATGGAGTCGGTCGACCGCTTCAGCGTCGGCAAGCACTCTATCGCCGAGTCGTTTGAGATTACCACGGCGAAGAAGATTGAGCCAATTGCCCCATCTTACATCCCTGCAAAGCTGTCACTCGCCCACAAGACTGGTGCCATTTGGTCCCCCAACGAAATCTCTCACGCAATCCTCCCTGGATTCCCCTCGACGCTCGCAGGGCTCGAGCCCATTACCGTCATCACCGCCCAAGCCGCCAAGCGCCCGCCGTCGTCCACACCCGGTGTCGGCCGTGGCGCCAGCTTCCCTCATCCCACAACGTCTGCGGGGTGGACTCCTTGCACGATCGTCTTCACACTCTTCAAGGTTTCGCAGTCAGGCGACGACGCAGTCGTGGCGAGTGCAGGCGGCGCGGACGAGGAGCGTACCGTCGCTCACGTCCATGTGTTCAGTTCTCAGCGCCCCATCAACAACGGATCCACTTCCCCTGCCGTGCGTCGAGGTCTCCAGTACGACCCTACCGAGCCTCGCGTCGAGGTTGAGCGTCACATCCTCTCGCGTGACAGCACCGCTTCGGTGTGCGAAACCTACGTTGACGGCGATGGTCGTCTCCTTGTGCTTAGCATCTACTTTGGCAACGAGGACCGCACAAAGGCTGGCGACGAGTGGATTCTTGAGATGAAGGACGACCGCCAGCTGCGCGAGTGGATCGGCCAGGTCAAGAAGACGGCGATCATGATCAAGTAAGTAACTGCCGCTTATCACGTTAGACCAGTGCTAACCCCTGCAGCGCCGAGGAGCTCGGCTATGGCCGTGCCATTCGTCCCGTGTACGAGGATACTACCGTGTCCGCCGACGAGCTCGCCCTACAGCTTAGTGTGCACGCCCGCGCTATCGCCGAGGCCCGCGAGGAGCAGAGGGAGATTAAAAGGACGCAGAGCTCGTCTGACGACGAGTCTTCGTCGCCTCTGTCTCAGCAGGACCCCCGCCGCCAGTCGCTGGACGCTCTGCACGGTATTACCATGTCGCGCTCGCGCTCTGTCGATGCCATCGAGTCCCGCGCTCCCTCTCTTCCCAAGGTCCACCGCAAGTCGACCTCGGAGACTACGAGCGGCAACGTTAGCGATTCGGCCGACGCGACGCCTATCGCAGACAGCAAGCTCGAGCTCCTTGGCTCCAATGACGACGACCCCGACTCGCTCGGCGACCACCTCAAGGGTCTCACACTGAGCGGTCTTGACGGCCTCTCGTTTGGCGGCTCGCCCTTCTCCTTCCCTGCACCGCCCTCGGCTCTGCCTCCCCCTCGCACCCCGCGCAACGTTCGGGCGGTTGCGGTGCCTCCTCTAGACCTTTCCGACCAGTCCCCTGTCACATCTGGCTGCTCCTCCCCGACCACGGCCTCCACCCCTCACTTCAGCGTCGCCATGAACGACGCGCCGGCCAGCGACGGCGCGACCAAGGTGTCCACCACCTCTCCCCCCAAGCTCGCCAAGACCATGCTCTGTACCCCGACGTTTGGCACGCTTCCCTTGGAGGACGATGTCGATGTGGAGATCGTCGTCGTCCGTCCCCCGACACCGCCCCGCCGCGGCGCGTCGGTGAACTCCACACCACGCCCTTCGACTATCAGCACCCTGCTCCAGAAGGGCCCCGCACCCTCGATCGCCAGCACCGCCAACTCTGGCACATCCGGCACCTCCAAGCTCCGCCGCCTGCGTGGCAGACCCCAGGTTATCGACATCATGGCCGAGTTCTCCGCCTTGGAGGTCGAGCAGCGCCCGCCAGAGGAGGACGAGGAGCCGATCCGCGAGGACCGCGAGCGCCGCATCCGCTTTGCGGAAGGCTAAACCCCGTTCGTTGTGTTCTTGACGAAAACTAGCTACTCAACAAAACCCACACACCACCTGCATATATTTACCATCATTACGTCTCTTCGAATCATTCTGCTTTCTTGTACATGGGTGCTTGGCCTGTTCACGCCCTCGATACCCCTTGCAACTACATCGGTACCTCGGCTTTTATTTTCCTCCAACAATCATTACACCGCGGGCCACTACACTCTACTCTATATAGCACTGTGCCGTTCCCCATCTTTTACATCTCTCCTCTGTCTCGCGGTCACGTTACCGGCCGTGGCCTTTTCTTTACGCTGTTGTGACGAGCTCGATGCATGTTTGTCGATTTCATATATCAGTTGCCTTGCCTTGTAGCGGTTGCGTGGCTACAGCTTGCCTGGAGGAGTAACCGGTGTCAGAACGTGCTTGACCAGTGGCAGCAAATGGGTGAATTTCGGGGCGCGAGGCTCTGCCACGAATCTGGCAATCTCCAACCGCACTTGCAACAGAGTGACGACAGTGGATCTACTGACTCTCCCTGCGCGGCCCGAGCTCCAGGACATCGGTGTTCCAACCCCCCGTTACGGCCAGATTGGCTCCCTTCCATCCAAGGCGTGGCTGCGCACGACTGCCCGCCAGGACCCGACGCCAGGAGGGCCGTTGCTGCCAGCTGCCTGTGCGGCAGCGCGTCGTCCCCGTCTTCTGCTGCTCGACTCCCGTGTCCTGGAGCGTCCGCGTCAGCGTTCGGGAGCTCTGTGCTCTGTGCTCTGTGCTCTGTGCTCTGTGCTCTGTGCGCGGCTGCGGGCCGGGGGCAGCGGAGTCGGGCCGGGACCGCGAGATCGAAGCAGCGTGCGTGAAAACACACCCTGCCTGCGCGTCCGAAATCGCATCACGCGACCGACTGACGTTGTCCTTTCCTCCCTCCACCTTTCCTCCGCCGCCGTCTGCCGCTCCTCTCCGCCCCACTCTCTCTGCCCCTCTGCCCTCTGCCATTCTGCCATTCTGCCAAAAACGAATGCGCAGCGCACCTGCCCGGCTCGCATGCGTGTGCCCCCTCTGAGAATCGAACTCAGGGCTAAGGATTATGAGACCTGCGTTTTACCATTAAACTAAGGGGGCAGCCACGACGGCGATTCTGTCGTGGTCGTCGCGGGCGCGCGCGCGCGTGTTGTTCGTCGACCATTCGCTTGTCCTTGGTTGTCGCTTGATTTCTCGCTGCTCGCTGCCTGCTCCCATTTCCTCGTGCCGGATCTGGCCCGCCTCGCTCCTCACTTCTTGGTCCCCCCTCTACTCTTCTCGATCCTCTTCCATCTCCTCCTCTCGTCCTCCCTCTTCTTGCTCCCTTGCCCAAGGCTCGTCGCGCCTCGCGCCTTGCTGACTTTCACCAGCCACAACACTCCCCAGCCACACCCATCACCCACCACCTGTTCGATTCGGTAAACATATCAATGCAACATATAAAGTGTCCGTCATTCGTCGCGTGCTCGCGCAGCGACAAAGTGGCGCCTCGGAGCACTTCTCGGGGCGCTGCTAGCTTTACTACACTCGGTCACTCGGTACTCCAACAGCTCGCTCCTCACTCCTCACTCTAGATCGCCCACTGTGGTCTCTACTGGCCACTTGCAGCGCTCAACTCGCTCCCACTCGCGGTCGCGTTTAGTAGTCGACCCAGATACCGGCGCTCTTGCGCTGCTTGGTCATGGCTGTGCGTTAGGTTTGAATGTTTGAGGAAAATAGCCAGCACGACATACCAGCGATGATGGCCGAGCCGACGCCGGAACCGTCCTCGGCAGGGTGCGTCGTGATCTTCTTGCCGGCCTCGCCAAAGATGTCGACGAGCGCCTCGTGGATGCGGTTCGCAAAGTTGGGGTATTTCTGCTGTCAGCTCGCTTCTCCGGTACGAAGCTCACGTTGTAAAGAGATCCGTCGGCGCCAACCGAGCAGCCCTGTTTTGTCAGCTTGTTTAGCATTCTAGCTTACAGTCTCGAGGTAGCCCTTCTTGGAAACAATGGCGGCGATGCCGCACGCCGAGAGGCGGGCGGAACGGGTGCCGATGAGCACGGCGAGCTTCTTGAAGAACTGGCGCTCCTCGATCGTGGTCTCGAGGCCAAAGAAGTGGTTGAACACGCCGATGACAGTCAGGAGCTCATCGGTGGGGTCGCTGTCGTCAGTTGTGCCACAGTGTCCAACTTACGCCTCCATGAGCGAGAGGAAGGCAGTGTCGAATGCGTAGGCCTTCTCGAGCTTGTACGTGTTCTGACCGAGGAAGAGGTCTCCCGAGTCGATGAGCTCGCAGAGGATGAGACGGAAGATCTCGCCAAGGTAGAGGCCGGCAATCATCTTCTCAAACGCCTGCTCTCCGACCTTGTTCGACGACTCGTCAATGATAATGTCGTACTTGGTACGGGGGAGGTATTCGTGCGAGAACGAGTCAAACGCGCCGTACTCGCACTGACGGGTTAGCGTTGTCCGTTCAGAATCGGCTCACGTTGATGGCCATCGACTGGTCCTTGGGGAGGCCTATCGAGTTGATCTTGGGAATGTACTCGGCAGTCTCCATGTACGCGGCGTTACATCCGGTACCGAAGATGCAGGCAATGCGGGTGGTGGGGTCGACGTAGTTGGAGGCAATGAGTGTGCCGGTGGTGTCGTTGATGAGCGCGGTGAGCTCGGCGCGGACGCCCTGGAGTCAGCTTCACAAAGAGGCCCAAGCTCACGTATTTCTGCAACGACTTGGAGAACATGGCAGCGACGTCGTGGCCCTCGACATTTGGCGCGCCGAAGCCCTTGGTCCAGCGGATGAGCTCGCCGTGGTCAATGCGCGACTGGGAGCAAGGGTACGAGAACTGGGGTCAGGTTGCCTACAGGATAGAAAACCCACGGTAAAGCCAAGAGGGAGGCGGTCGGCGTTCTCGTCGCGGCCGAGGGTGTCATTGATAAAGTGGTGGAGACACTCGGCACAGAAGTCAAAGCTGGCGGTCAGCAGCCTGGGGAACGAATGAACCTACAGCAGCTGTCCCTCCTCCTGCTTCTGCTCCTCGGTGAGACGGTACTTGGTCTGGGTGACCTCAAACTTGCCCTCGCCCATGAGGGTAACGAGACAGACACGGAGGTTGGTTCCTCCGAGGTCGACAGCGAGGTACTCGCCCTTCTCGGTTCCAGAAGGCCACTAAACGTTAGCATAGCTGGGGAGGAGCAACTCACGCCAAAGACAAAGGTGGGGACTTGGGGTCAGCACGGCACACATGCGTTGATAACGAGAAGCTCACTCATGGGCTGCGCGGGTCAGCGAAGTAAAGGGCCGACGACAGGGGTTACTCACCACAACCTCTCCCGGCTTCTGGAGACCCTTCTCAAGGGTAGCCTCGAACGCATCGACGATGATGCGCAGGCGGGGCGCGGTGACTGACCTGTCAGTGCGGGCTTGCAGACGTTTCGGTTGCGCTACTCACCGGTGAGGAGGGACTCGTACTTGCGGAGGTGGTCGGCAATGGTCTCTGCGACTGTTAGCGTGCCGGGGCGGAACGGAACGCACTCTTCTCGGCGTGCGGGAAGTCGTGGTCGTCCTGTGGGTCAGCTGGGAGGCCCGGCACAGTCTTGCGCGAATGTCGCTCACCTGCTGCCTGGTGTGGTAGACAGCCTGCTGGCCGGTGGGGGTCGCGATACCGCTGCTACCGCGGCGGCTCGAGGCGGTGGAGCGGGAGCGGTCGAGGGCAGGCTTGCCTTCCATGGAGGAGAGACGCATGAGTCCCTCGCTCGCTCCGGCGGAGGGGCGGCGGTTCAAGTTGAAGGGCCGGCCGCTGTCGATGGTTGCCTTGGCGGCAGCAGTTCCGATGTTGGTGCCGTTGTCGCGAACGACGCCGGAGTAGTGCTTGGAGGACTCGTCGGCCATTGTGTTTCGTTGTCTGAGGAGGTTGTGAGCAAGAGCCGGGAGAGAGATGGGGAGTAGATATAGGAGCTGAGAGGAGAGGTGGAGAGATAAGTCTTGTTGTGATCTGTTTGAGAGTGGGGGAGGAGGGAAAGGGGAGGTTGCCAGGGGTGGGTCTCGGCCATCTGCCAAACTGTCCGACAAACGTCCGACAGACTGGTGTGCGTACAATGCGCGTCCGGCGGGTTGAGCGCGTGTAGGACATGAATACAGAGATATCCGCTGGGTGGGAGCGGGGTGTCTGCGGAACACGGACCACTGCGCGGTGGCCTAGGCATACACCGCGGGGGCAGTGGTACGCGTGACGGCGATAGCGATGGGGGCTGGGAGGAGGGGGTGGTGAGGAAGCACGTACGTGTCAAGTGTCAAGTGGTGGATGTGCGAGTCTGAGCAAGATGGAAAGGACAAGAGAGATGAGGAGAAGAGAGAGAGAGAGAGAGATCAAAAAAAGATGGGGATGATGTTGGCAAAGCGACGTGAGTGAGTGAGCTGCAGAACGGTTGAACGGCAACAGCGGAGAGAGATTGGGGGCCGGGGGGGGGGGGTCACTCACCCCTGAATCACACACCCAACAGCCACCACCAACTGGTTCCAGAGTGCGAGATGGTCAGCTGTATGCACCTGTCTCTCCCCCCCCCCGTTTGCTTCTCGTCCCTCTCACGCGTACCTCTCCTCGCATCCATATACATCATAGGGCATCATCATCATCATCATCATCATCGTGCGCAGCATCCATCTCACACTCACTGGCAGCCTGGGATCGCAGCGACACGACGACTGACACGCGACACGATTGCAGTGGTGACGTCAAGGGCACCCATTCCCGGCGGCTTGTCGAGGAGCCATGTTTTAGCACAAAAACTTCTTTCAAGCACCACCAGCATCAGCAGTAGCATCAGCATCAGCATCAGTGTCCCCTCTATAGTTGCCACTGCCTGGCTGGCTCATGCTCTGGCTGGCTGCACATCCCGCTCACTGCCGTCCGTCCCCACCGCACCAGCCAGTTTTACCAGCGGTTCATTCTTGTCCGGCCCGATCCCCCCAGCTGATTGGGAGCCAGCGTCTGATTCGCCGACATTCGTCGTCCACCAAAAGTCGTCGCAAGACCTGGTTTCTCGGCGTCCAACCGTTCTCATCTCCAGATCTGTAGACTTCCCACAACCACCCACTCCTCGCATTGGCTGCCTCGCTTGCACCAAACTTGTACCCAGCCGCCGGCATCTCGCCCACCGCTCCCACCAGCCACTCAAGCCACTCGAGCCACTCCTGCACTCCTCGCAAGCTATCGCGTGCCCATCGCTTGCTACGTACCAGTAAACGAGTTCGGTGTTCGGCCCGGACTCTGCCCCCAGGTGCTTCCCCGATCTTGCTATCCTAGTTCAGCCTCCACTCTCCGCTCTCCTCTCTCCAGTAGTTTCTCGCCTCCACTCTCCACTCCACCCCCGGAGCACAATGGCCCCTCTCGCCCTCGCGTCTTTTGCGCCGTTCCTCGGCGCACCGCCCGCCGACGCTGCGCTCACCGAGTTCATCTCCACTCTCGCGGCCTCTTGTTCGTCCTCCCCCGCGTGCGACGTCAAGACCTACCCCGACGCGACATACCACAACTACTACTCTCTCGGCCTGTCTTTCTGCTTCCTCCCTTCCTCCTCCACGTCCGCCCTCGAGCTCGACAGCGTCGACATCTTCAACCCCTCCGCCGAGCCCCCGCGGCGCGCCGGCTCCAAGGCACCAGTCTACGCTGCCCCGCCTGTGCTCGGCATCCACTTTGCAGACTCTGAGCTCGTCTTTCCGCCGCGCAAGGCCGGGGAACAGGAGCTCCGCGTCCCCCGCGACCCCCTGTTCGAGGTCGTGCCGGCGACCACGGGCCGCGAGATTGTGCGCCGCTTCGGCGAGCCGACGCGCAAGGGCGCCGGAGGCTGGGTCGGCGTCTGGCTCGAGTGGGCCGACGTCCCCCTCCTGCTCGACAGCAACCGCGTCCACCTCGGCGTCATGCTCGAGCTCAAGGACCCAAAGGGCGCAGAAGAGGTCAGTGACGAGCAGAAGCAAAAGGGCATGGGCGGCCTCTGGGACCGCGCGGCGTTCTGGCGCTGGGGCAGCATCAAGGTGTTCCGCACAAAAAAGTAGGACGGACAAGGACCGTAGACAGTATCACTAGACCGCACTGCACTCTCCCCTGTAGCCATAATATGTATCCATGCATGCTACACAACCTCGACTATCTTCTTAGCACACTCTCTACTTGCTGCTTTTTGCTGCTGCTTCTCGCTCGCAGCTCACATTGCGGCACTTAGACGGTGGGCCTCTCGACGGGGATGCTCTCGATCGCAGCCTTGAGGTCGGCGGCGTTGAGAATCTCAAAGCCGCCAGCAGGGGTAACCTGCGCAAGCTGCACATTGTTCTCGTCGAGCTTCTCCTCCATGACCTGCTTGAGCACCTTGAGCGCAAGGGTGTGTGCCTCGGCGAGGGTCATCTGCTGCGGGGACATCAGTACTCTGGGTGACCAAACCTTGGCCACTCTCTTCACCCACCTTGTGGAACGCGTCCTGCAGGCTCTGCTGAGCAGCGTCGGAGCCCGAGCCGATAGCCTTGGCGTCGTAACGGACAAAGGTGCCCGAGGGGTCGGTGTGATACCTGTTGTCAGCCTCGAGATGGACAGAGGATCTTTAGCACTCACAACTGGGGGCCCTTCTCGTCAATGCCCGCAATGAGGAGGGCGACACCGAATGGCCGGGACTGAGGGTTAGAATGCTTCACAGGCACTCGTAAACTCACCATAAGCGCGTCGTCGTCGTCGACGCTCTCGCCGAAGCGAAGGGCGAGGTCGCAGACCGCCTGGGTACAGCTCTCAACGCCAATCTTCTCGTCGTAGGTGAACGCGTGCATCTGGGAGGTGACGCGGGCGTGGTCGACCATGGTGCGCGCGTCGGCAGTGAGGCCCGACATGGCGCAGCCGAGGTGGCGGTCAATCTCCATAATCTTCTCGATGGACGACGACTCGAGGAGCGGCGACTGGACGCGCTTCTCGACGCCGAGGACGACGCCGTGCGGGGTGGTGATGCCGACGGTCGTGGAGCCAAGCTGGCTGTTAGTGGGTTTATAGGAAGGCAAAATAGCTACCCACCTTGATGGCCTCCATGGCGTACTCGACTGGAGGGGTCAGCAGTCTGTCATCATCACTTGTCAGCATCAGTCGCGCGTACCCTGGAAGAGACGGCCCTGCGGGAGTCAGCTCGTGTACTACAGGGGTCGATAAGTTGACTTACCTCAGGCGAGAAGGTGTTGACACCGCGGTCGTACTCTGAGCTGGCTGGGTCAGCAACTGGTGCGGCGACGCGAGTCGTGACGCGCGGGTTAATGCCAAAGTCGACCACGTACCGAGTGAGGAACATGTTTGCCAAGTGTTAGCAGCGGGGGAGGAGAAGAGGGGGTTGAGCGTAGTCTAGGCGTCGAAAGTGGCTCGGCGTCTGGACGAGGTATGGGTGTGGTGGTGACGGAGGTGGTGGTGATGGAAGACTTGTTGATGTTGTTGAGCTCGAGCAGTCCCAGGAGGACACACACAAGCGTGCGTTGGGCGGTGACCGAGTGAGTGCAGAGCAAGAGTCATGACACGCGCAAGCGTGTTGCAATTACGTAATATATTTGATTCCGTAATATTTCATCCACATGCTGAGCACGTGGGATGATTAAAAGTAGTTCCGAAGTTTATCCTATGTTGTTGGATCCATCCTCATTGTACTCTTTCCGTCTCACACGCTCATGCTCTTGGCCCTCGTCGCTACTCTGACTAGTCTTGTCCCCATCAGCCACACTTGTCTCTTCCTTCTCCCCATCACCTCATTCCATTCTTTCGCCCTCCCTCCCTTTTCACCCACGCCCCACCTTCCACCTCGGACAGCACGACAATTAGATCGGCATCACTTGCCGTGTAGACATTGCGGAGCAACGGGCTCCAAGAACAACACCTGCCCGCGTAGTTGTTGCTCCTGCACCTCCGCAGTCCTTTCTCGCCCACAAACCCCTCCCACTCGCTTCTATCACTTGGGTCATCTCTCTCCTCTCTTTCTCTCTTCATCCCTGGTTGAACGCCGCCGCCCCCAGATCACTCCACTCCACTCCACCCGCCGCCCTACCCTCCCTTCACTCGCCACCCACCCCTTTCTGAGCGTCAACAGCCCGAGTTTCCGAGCCACCACCGCCTTCCCCCCTCCTTTCCACCACCCTTCCTCCTGCCCTCTACTTCCGAACGCAACCGTTAGTAGGTATCTCATTCGCACTCACCGCTCACGCCAGACCCGACGCAGTCCACCGCCCGCCGCCGAGTGACGTCCTCGCCTGTGTGCACGCACCCCCGACCATGGGTCGGCCAGGGCCCAGCGCACTAACCTTTGACAGCGATGATGAGGGCGACTTTGAGCTGTTGGATGCTCCGCCGGCCCACTTGAAGAAGCCCAAATCAAACCATGCCTCCCCCATCATAGTCGACTCGTCTGACGACGACGACGGCTCGTCCTTTCCCCGAGGAAGGATGCGCCGCCTCGACTCGGACTCTTCCTTGTCTCCCCCGCCCCGGAAGAGGACTCCCAAAAGGCAGAAGAACGCAGCAGCGGGGTCGTCTCGGGCCCGTGCACCCGCAGCTATCCTCATATCCGATTCCGAGGACGAGCGCATACGGCCCCATGCCGCCGCCGCTCCTCCGCAACCCATGTCGCCCATTTTACCCAAGGCCGACTACCTCGTTCCTCTCGTCCAGGAACTTATTCCTGACGCAGACCCCCTGTGGGTCAAGGAGAATCTCGAGCGGCTCATGGAGGAGCTGAAGGGGAAGAGCGCAACACCAGGCCAGCAAGCCATCGACACGATAATCAACTCGGCACTCGACAGCGGCGACTATCCCAAGATCCCCGGTATGAACAAGGAGCCCTTGCCACCTGAAGATGTTCCCGACTACGATGACCCGCAGTACCGCCAGAACCAGCGCGTCGGCCCCGGCTATGTCGCGGCCTCGGTAGAAATGCTCAGCACGGTCTTCCCCGGTATCCCCCTCCAGCAGTAGGTCGCAAGCTCTTGCGCTTTGCACGTTGCTAACAATGTGTAGTATTCGCAACGTTTTCCAGGAGGCCGGCTCGCTGCTCGTTCCGGCGTATAAGGTGCTTCACAAGCAGAGCCTTGAGGCGAGAAAGCCATACACTGAGCTGAAGAAGAAGCGCGGAGGCAAAGGCAAAGGGCGCGCCGAGGAGGACAGTGACGATGAGGACGCCAATGACGACCTGAGTGGGCGCGTGGAGGCGCGGAGGGAGCGTGCATACCTGCGCGATATCATGGGTGAGCTCTTCCGAGAGAATCCGGCTGACCGCAGCCAAAGCTGTGGCAAAGGAGGCCGAAGCGATGGCCATCGCGGTCGCCAAGGAGAAGGCGGAGGCGGACCACGAAAATCGCAAAAAGCTCGCAGAGGAGCGCGGCGATGGCATCGAGTGCCAATGTTGCTTTGACACGGAAGCCCCAGTACGTGGAAAGCGACTGCCAAGCTAACGAAACAGGAAGATACCGCAGGGTGCCCCGAGGGCCACATCTTCTGCCACGGCTGTATCCGAATGCATGCCGAGACCAAGCTCGGCGACCAGGTTGCAGTGAGTCTAGAGTCCCGTCGACCAACTCACACCAGATCATTCCCTGCATGGACAGCTCGGGTTGCCAGGAGTTATTCAACGACATGACGCTGGCATCGGTGCTGTCGCCCAAGACAATGTCGCTGTACCACCGTCTGAGGCAGATGAAGGAGCTCGAGCTAGCGGACATTCCTGGTCTGGAGAGCTGTCCGTTTTGCCCATTCGCCATGGTCATCGACAACTCGGACGAGCGTTTGTTTACCTGCCTGAACGAAGGGTGCCTCAAGGTCACCTGTCGGCAGTGCCACCGTCTTGTAGGTACCAAACGTGTGCCGATCTGACGCCAGGACCACCTCCCCAGGCGCTGCGAAGAAGTCGAGGCCGATCTCAAACTCAACAAACGTCACGCAGTCGAAGAGGCCATGTCTGAGGCGCTCATGCGCAAGTGCCCCAAGTGTGCCAAACCATACGTCAAGGACTCTGGCTGCAACAAGATTTATGTGAGTGGATCGGGCGCAGACAGTGGGCTGACAGCAGTGCGCAGGATGTCACACGATGAGCTGCTACATCTGCCAGCAGCCGATCAAGGGCTATGATCACTTTGACCAACGTGAGTGTTTGAGCCTGGGCCTCGCTGACATCAGAACCTGGCAACCCCGCAGGTGCTCCGAACGGCAAGTGTGCGCTGTGGGACAGGCAGGAAAAGCAGATGGATGCGCAGCGGGTGTGTACGACAGAACGTGCAGAGCTGACTATAGATTGTCGCAGCCCGTGACGCCGCGGCCCAGCGCCAGCTGGAGGACGCTGCGAACCAGGGCATAGCCCTCGCCGCGGACGACCTTCGCGTTGATGCACCAGAGGAGCCGCCCCCGCTTCCACGCCACCCAGGGTTCCCAGCTATCCCAATGCAGAGGGGAGCTTTGCCAGACCGAGCCGCCATGCAGGCGCGCCTCGCGGTGTTGATGGGCGCGGAGCACCTTCGCGCGCGTGGGATTCGGCCCGTGCCGCCCGTGCCACCACTCCGCGACGACGGCATCTTTGGTCCCCTTCGAGACGCGCGCCCATGGCTGGAGTTCCGTGGTGCTATCGAACCGCAACATGATTTGCAGAGGGCGCAGGCGGATGTGCTCGAGCGCGCTCAGCGCCAGCTACAGGAACTGCGCAATCAACTCGAACATCCCGCACTTCGCAACGTGCCCCTCCCTTATCCGGTAAATCTTCCTCGTTTCCCCGCCGAGCCGGCCCTCAACCCGCTCCAGATGCACTATCATAGGCACTACGCCGCGGTTGATGCCGCCCGCCCGATACCAGCAGCCGCTGTAGCCGCCCCAGGCCACCGTCGCGACGCCGCGTTCGCCGCCGAGGCCGACGCCTTGATGGCCGAGCTCGAAGGAGGCCGTCCCGCTATTGGTGGTGCTGGTGCGGCTGCAGCCCAAGCTCAACCCATCGCCCCTCTGCCTCGCCGACAGAGGAGGCAGAGGGCCGTCATTCCACCAGACCCTCCTGCGCCGCTCGTCGGCCGTCACCGAGTCGTCAACCCGTTTGTTGATCAGCCTGCCCCACCCCTTCCCCCCGTGCAGCAGCGGCGCCTCGACCAGCTGCGTGTACTGGCGCAGAATGTGGCTGCCATGCCAATGGCCCCCGTCGCCCCCGACCCCGCTCCCCCCGCCCGGGGGCGGCGTAACCGCCGTAACGCCCGCAACTGAGAAGAGATAGCACCTACCTGTGCTAGCGGCCGCTCGAAACCCACACTGGTCCGACATGGAGTGAAGAAAAGTACCACGAGATGAGGATGGAGAATAAAGAGCGAGGTGCGGAGAGCTAACCATGAAGCGTGAAGGTTAAGATTGAGTACCGTGTTGCCGCCAAGATGCGGGTTGTCATGTCATGTAGTCACAGGTCTGTAGTATGATGTACAGGTATATGTGCATGGTATCGGTATCGGTACTAACAATCTGCTCTTCTCTGTGCTCTGCTCTCCCGTGCTGTATTTGAATGCTGCGCCACCACTACTGCTTTACACCCTTGAGCACGTCTCCCACCGCGCGCGCGGCGCCGCGGACCGCCTCGCGGCGGGCGAACATGGTCTGCGCGCGCGCCTCGGTCCAGTTGGCGAGTTCAGCCGTCGTGGGCGTGCGCGACACTGGGGCCGCCGCGGCGGGCGCGCCGGGTGCCGGTGTGGGCTCGGCGACGGCGGAGAGGTTTAGCGGGAGCGCGCCGACGAGGTATGTGGATGACAGCGAGATGAGCGCAAAGAGCGTCTGGGCGTCTGGGGGCTGGTTAGTCTGTCTTTCTTTGTACTCTGTGCGCGGCATGGCCATCGGAAGCCACGGCAGTGTCGTGTCTCGCGCCGCGGCTTGGTGGCCGACGAGGCCGCGAATACGTACAGTCGAGTTGCAGAGCTGTGTGCGTCAGTATCGACTCGTGCATCGACGTGGTCGTTAACACACAGCATGCGCAGCGCCGAGACCAGATTCCAGCTGTCACTTTCACTGCAGTTCGACCCGCGGCTCGCAACTCACCTTCAAGCCGGCAGAGCGCGCCGGCCCGTTCGGCGCCTTCGCCCTTTACGAACAGGCCCTTCTCCAGCGCGCCAATCTCCGTTCGGACCGCCTCGGCCCTCTCGAGCAGGCGCGCAATGTCCGGCACCGCGCGCACCGTCTCGTCCGCGTCCTGCGCCGCCTGCGCCGACGGCCCCGCCATCTGTTGCTGCTGCTGCTGCACGGCCTGCAGCTGCCCCGGCAGCGGCACCTGGCCCGGCAGCATGCCGCCCATCGGCTGCAGCGGCTGCAGCGTGCCGCCGCCGGGGGTCATGAAGACGGCGCCGCCGGGCCCGGGACCCGCCGCGGGCGTGAGCCCCGTGCCGCCGCCGCCGATGCCGCCGCCGAGCCCGCCGGGCGCGAGGTTGACGAGCTGCAGCCACGGCG